>JAVIWB010003713.1:0-49934 GCA_031893035.1 Dermolepida albohirtum
ATTTGCCAATATATCTATCTATCTGGGCGAAGATAACGTAATACTTCCGTTTAACCTTGCCTCCGATTTTGCACTTATGGCTTAAAACACAGAACACTGTCTATCTGTCGATTATTCGACGACGACTCGTATATCCGACACTTGTCGGCTATCCACAACTATCCTTTGACTCTCGTTCCGCTATATCCACTGTCACTCGTCCCCGGCTATGGGTCAACTGTCACTCGCCCCCGGCTATGTGTCGACTGCCCCTCTGGTTTTCCGTATGGCCTATATATGGGTCCCGATAAATACGAAAAATGGTCATTTCGTGGAACCCATTAGAACTACCCATTAACATTTTCTTTATAACGACTATTTACCTAAGAATAGCAAGAATGTTTTTCTATAATATATAACCACTTATAACTAACAGGTTCTGGGAACTACAACAAAAGAATTTTATAATATTCTGAAATTACCCATAATAAAACTTAATATATACTAGACCCTAATTAATAATATATACATTTGCATTAATAGAAATTCCAAATATACATCTGCTTTGGAATTTCTATTATATGACTAAATAAAAGAAATACTATATACAAAAATAAAATAAAAAAAAAATTGAAAATATATAAATGTACCATTACAACATCCCGTAATAATTATACGAATTTTAGCTAGTATATTGACTGAGCTTACCTATTTTGACTATACTGACTTTGACTTTACCGAATATGACGTTATTTCCTCGATTTTAGACTTTTCGTTTGACGTTGTCAATTTTACTGAGTTCCGGCAGTATTGTGTTGCTTATCGTTCAGATATTTTGTTCCGGATCTGGATGTGACGTTTACTTTTTGTTTACACTTTTTGTGATTGGTTCTTTGACCATGGGGTTAGATCGGTCATAGATACTCTTTAGTTCGTGTCTACTTCACCCGTCATAACAAGGACACATGCCCATTAGTGCAGTGGTGCACATGATTCGTGGAAGTTAGGTTTAGGTTTAAGTTAGTTAATGTATGTTACTATTTTGGTTTCACACAATTATGTAGATCCCGTTTATTTCGCCGTCAGCGTGTTAGTCCTCTTATGAGCCGTAGGAAGACTTTAAACCTTGCTTTAGTCATCTTAACGTTGTTTTATTTTGTTAGGCCATCCTTTAGCACTCACGTGTGCGGTTCTCTTATTTTGTCAGTATCCGTTACTGTTTTACTTCAGGTTACATTATGCTTTCGTATCGTTTTCGTAAAATTACTGACTTGATTCTTTTAATATTTTGACCAGTTATTTCGGACTTGACTGTATAAGTTAGATATGTATTCTCGCATAAATTTCGGTCATATATTTTCTTAAATGTGTGTTATGTGTGTTGAAATTTCCCGTAACGAATTAAAATAGAATCATAACTCTTTTATTTCTTCTTAAATAATTCCCGTAATAACTATTAGACATTTGAATACCATTATGAATTCCGTTTATACGTTTTATTTTTATTTTCAAACACCCCTTCCAACATCAATGGACTGTTCCGATATTGTTTCAACGTTATATAGTCTAGCTCACATTGCGTCTATATACATACTATATAAGCGATAAGAACTAAGTGTACAAACACGCGATCCTTTTCGTGATGCGTCGTATCCTTTTCGTGATGCATCGGTCTTGGCCATATGCATATATGTGATGGGTGCATATACCCCATGCCGGAGAATGTCCTATAGCTCAAGGTTAAATTAAGTGTCGGTGTAAAACACCGTCGTATGATGGCGCTGTTGGCATTATGTAACAGGCTTCTGTAATGATGCCATAGGGATTTTGTATTTCTATGTTAGCCATGCTGCTGATTTTTAGTGGTTGGTCATCTTGCATTTTGGCCATTTTGTTTTGTATCATCTGTCAACCATTGTGCTTTCTAGTTCTTCCAGCCATTAATGGAGTTATAGTTGTGGTTATATAAAAGTTTTATGTTTATAGTTTTCACCAGTTTTTGTATATATATTTATACTTTTTAGACTCTAGGTTACAATTTTATGTTTATAGTTTTTACCGTTTTTGTATATATCTTCGTGTATCTTAATACTTTTGAGAAAGTTAAGACTCTATTAAAAACCCATTATTTACGTTTCGTATTCTTAAAATGAGCGGATTCAAATGCTGTGTTCCTGGATGCAGTAACAAGACCAACCAAATTAAGTTTCATCGTTTACCTTATAGGGAGGAGGCGGTATGGATAAATCAATAAATTATAATTTAAAAAAAGGACTTATATTATGACGTTTTCAGATCTACGATGAGTGGATTAGGAGAATAGGCAATCCACAGTTATCGATTTTAGATCCAAGTATTGTAAATAAAAACTACAGAATATGCGATGCTCACTTTAGTAGCTATTGCCGTGTGTCTCCACTCTGTAAACATCGAACAGGATTAAAATATGGAAGTCTCCCTACATTATATTTACCAAGTATGTTTAGTGATACTTCAAATGTTTGCACAATTGTATATGGTTCATTAATTCATTTTTAGGTTTTACTGAGGCCCCTACAGAGGAAAACTCTTTCTTGCGCAATATATACCCTACGACATCTGTAATACCAGAATTGTCTTGTAAGTGGAGCTTATTAAAAATATTACATCTATGCCCTAATCTGTTGCTTGGGTGTGTACCTACTTTTATACTTATTGTGTTTTAGTAAACCTTCAATCACCAGTAAACAGTTTTTCTGGCCCTAACATGTCAATCTAAATGCGTGAATTACCTGGTATGTATATCTTAAATGTTATATTAAATTAAACAGTTTAATAATGGAATGTTTGATTAGTAGTTGTGTAATGCAAATTCTTTTTCAGTTTCAGAAATTGTAGCAGATACCATTACAGATAATGCTGCAACTCCACACACTATCATGTCTGCAAAGGATTCTCCAAGTTCTGTGACAGTTTCGGAAAGTGTAGTAGATACTATTAAAGATAATGCTGCAACACCGCACACTACTATGTCTGCAAAGGATTATCAAAGTTCTGTAACAAATACTCCAACATCTCGTAAAGGTATATATCATTTAAACAAAATTTTACATAGGCAATTATAGTACCGGTTTTTATTTTTATCGTACAACAACTTATAGCTATTTTATCGCAAATTATTGTTGCAGATTTTCGAAAAAGGTTAAGCCTTTTAAAGTTGGCAAAAGTACATAGGACAACACAGTTTGCGCCCAGGGCACTAAAGTTTTATCATGTTGCCAGAAATCTCAAGAAAGTGGTGCATTCCCTCGACATAGAACGTGCAAATATAAAAGAGCGTTTGCAAATGGCTGAAGAATTTTCACATTTAGAGGATTTTATTAAATCTAAGGTCAATAAAACTACATTTCATTCTATAATGTGTCAATTAAATCAGCAACACAAAAAAGTCAAGGGACGGCGTTTCACTGTCGATGATAAAATTTTGTCTTTATCTCTTTTCAAGCAAAGCCCAAAAGCATATAGTGTTACAGTTTAATTCATTTATTCTAAATTATTTGTTCATTTACGAAAACTCTGTATAACGTCTGTATTACCGTCAAAATTATATATGTTCAAATGCGTATTAGTATTTCATTTCTATTCATTTTCATCTAGTGTAACTTTCGTATATTCGGTGTTTGTTCAATTATGTTAAGGGTCATTATTGCATATTGTGAAGCGCAGTTTTTCCAATAGTACTGTTATCGCATGAGGTGATTCTCTTGTTGACTCAGCTGCCTAATAGTTCCCCCCTCTCCCTTCGCATCTCTCCGCGCCCCGATGAGAGAGTCAGAGACGAACCAGACGTTGGGGAAGACGGTCACGAAAAACACTGTTAAAATAGTGCTCCTTCGTTGAAGGGATTTATGAGAAATAAGCACGTGTAGAACATCGTGTTATAAGAACAAAACTCTTTAATTAATTCAAAAGAAAACGACGTCTATCATCCCAAGCGGGTTCAAGTTATAAAACCCTGAACAACATCTACAGGGTTTTTCTTCTATTATTGTTATTTGCTGTGTGGGGTTCGCCGTTTGGGCTTGGTTCGCTCCTGGGAGTTCGCCCACCTTCCTGTGGTTCTGAGGCCAGCAACGACGCATCCGCAGGCCGTGAACAGGTCAGAGTAAACCATTTTGTAAATCATACGGGAAATTCGTGTCATTAATAGAAATAACTTGTATAATAGTGATAAGTACACAGAAACAAGCTGCAGATTTATTAAGTCATTGAATAGAGAAATTAACGATAAAATATTCTTTGTATCTTCTTTTGTTTGTCTGTTTTGTTGTTTTTTTTTTGTATCTTTAAGAAACTTATGGTAAATGTAAATTCATTCACAACGGTTTGTTATGCTAGCTTGTAACATTTATAATAAATGCTATATCATTACCTCCAGTCTGGTGTTTTTATTTGTATCAACCAATTAAGAACCTGCAGTGCCGAAGCACTGTAACAATAGATTGACACGAAGAATATTTGCATTACCATCAAAGAAAACGTTAACAAACATGCTAAAAAAGATACCAATACAAGCTGGGATTAACAAAGCTTTAATGTTGTCATTAAAATCATCTGTGCTACAAATGCAGAATGAACGTGACAAAATCTGTACCTTATTATTTGATGAAATGTCAATTGATGCAGGGTTGCAATACAGTAAAACAGCTGATCAAATAGAGGGATTTGCAGATATGGGTGAAGGGTATCGAAATGCAACATTTGCCGAGCATGCCTTAGTGTTTATGGCTTGTGGTGTCTTTAAGAAGTGGAAGCAGCCAATATGCTATTATATGACTCCCTCGGGGGTAAAATCTGCAGAATTAGTGGAACTCTTAAGAAAAGTCATAGATTCGCTACAGTCAATTGGGCTAATTGTTGTTGCGACTGTGTGTGATCAGCTGTCCGCAAATACAGGAGCATATAAATACCTGTCAGATGACACAAACAGATATTGTCTGGCAAACAATATAGAAAACAGATACATGGGATTCCTAGTAAACGATCAAGAAATTATACCCCTGTATGATGCACCGCACCTTTTGAAAGGTATCCGCAACAATCTCTTAGAGAATAATGCCCACTTTGTGGAGGAAGGTAAACAAAAAACGGCATCATGGAAGGACATTGTTGCATTCTATGAATTTGACACAGGCAACATGGATATTAAGATGTGTAACAAATAAACACATTTACAAGGAGCAAATTCCAAAAATGAAAGTAAGCATAGCAGCACAAGTTTTTAGCCGAAGTTTGTCCTGTGTTATGAGAGGATTTGCTGTAAGAGGTGAGCAGTTTATTTCTCTACATTAATTCAAATTTAAGCATTACTCAAGTAGTCTTAAAAATGTGTTTAATTATTGTCAATTTTGTTTCAGGAGTTACTGGTGTTCCAGCTAGTGCTGCAGACACCGCAGACTTTCTTCTGTTTTTTGACAAACTCTTGGATAGTTTAAATTCTTCACAATTAAGAAGTATATATGGGAAAGAATTGAAGAGTGCTGTTTCAGATACCACACCCCATGTGGATTTTTGGATAGAATCCATTAAAAAGTTGGAATCGATCTATTTCTTTAATGAAAAAAGGAAGTTTCAACCACCTTCAATAAAAAATTTTATTTTTATGGTGAAGAGGATTCTGTACTTATGGTTCAAATTGAAAAAGATACAGACTGTCATTTTCTATGTACGAGGCATTTAAATCAGGATCCTCTGGAAAACTTCTTCGGAGGTATCAGAAGTCTAGGATGCAGAAATATAAATCCCAACAGCTACTCATTCTTGGCATCATTTAAAACATTAATAGTCAACAACTTCTTATCAATCCATTCACCATCGGCTAATTGCGAAGAAGATGAGACAGAAGGAGGTCTGACTAGCTTAACAACTTTACTGACGAGTGAAAGCGTACCACTGAGTTTTCAATCTGACGCAAATTTGCCAGAAGTACAGATCGAAGGCAGTCCGTCTACATATGCTCAAACATATGTGGCAGGATATATAGCAAAAAAAGTCTTAAGCTATACGAAAAAATGTTCTACGTGATTCAAAGAGCTTGCTAGTGAAACAGAATGCGAGCAGCATTTACTTATATCATTAAAATGTTATAGAAGCAAGGAACTCCTTTTCCAGAATTCCAAGTTTATGGACGTATTTTCGAGAGTGTGGGAATATTTAACGAAAGTTATGGATATTTGCAATTTACAAAACCTGTATAGTGTATTGTTTGACTATCTATTAAAGAGATTTGCTTTAACTCATTTCAGTTGCAATTTACACAACTTAAAAGCGTATTTTTTAAGTGTTACAATTAAGTTCTTTATTTATACTTGCATAAAAAATGTTAACAAAATACTTAAAGGTCAGTATAAACAAAGAAGCCAGCTAGAAGGAGTTAAGAAACAGGCATATGAGAGATTTTTAAGAAACAGAAATAAGCAAACGAAAATTAGATCGTTAAAACAAGCTAACTCCTTTAACTCTATTACGGTTTAAATTGTAAGCTACCCATTATTACATTAATTCTCAATTATATTGCTTGAGAAAATGATCAACATTTTTGTAGTATCGTACATATACATTCTTCGTGGATACACTTTTTGCTATTCGTTATTTTTACCTATGTCCTTTAAGATTACTATTTCAGTTAAGTACATATGTGTATAATATGTATTTCTAATCTGTAATGTAAATGTTCATATCAGTTTTAACATATTTTAAGTGTATTGACTGATTCCACCTTATGGTACCTATTATAGAATAAATATACATTACTAGAGTCTTCCATCTTTGAAATGAATTGTATGTTCTCCCTTCTTCTAGATATCCGCACGCCAACCGCGCCTGTCTGAACACCGATTCAATCCAACCGCGCGATTTACATCCGCGCGGATTCCGCCGTGTCTGAACTGGCGCTAAGTGTGTTTACACGTTGTTAAACTGAATTAGTTTAGTTTTGTGTAAAATTATTTTAAAATGCCAAAGCAGAGGCCCACGGTAGACGAATGGATTAAAGAATATAAAGAGTTGCATTTTGAAAAGGGTAGATTATTTTGCCGAGCCCGTATAAAAACGGTAAGTTGTTTCTTATAGATTAAATCCTTGGTACATCATTGTTGTTCCTAATTTTAGATTCAGTGCGACAAAAAATACAATATTAAACAACATGTGCAAACAGTTTTGCATCAACAAAGTCTACAAAGGTTTACAAATAAATCTAAGCAACAAACAATTGGTAAATCCTTACAGTCATGTTCTGGCTATAACGAACAACAGCGATTTAATTTTGATCTATGCAAAGCTATGGTGCAGTCTGATATACCATTAAACAAATTAGAAAATGATAGCTTTAAAAGATTTTTGGAACAATATTGCAAGATACATGTACCGGATGAAAGTACCCTTCGAAAATGTTATGTTAGCTCTGTATATAAAGAAACTATCCAGAAAATAAAAACGCTAGTGGGTAATAATTACATTTGGTTTACCGTAGACGAAACTACAGACGTTTGCGGGAGGTATGTTGCAAACTTAATTATAGGTGTGCTTAATGAGGAAATATTAACGGAAGGATACTTGATATGCTCAAAAGAGCTGGAAGCAACAAATAACAATACAGTTACAAGATTTGTTAATGTCTCATTTACAAATCTTTTTTTATCTACCCGAGGCTGTGCCCTATGATTAAATATTATTAATGCTTTCTGATGCTGCACCGTATATGGTTAAAACTGCATCAAATCTTAAGATTTGTTTTATGACTGAACATGTTTTCTGAATTTATTACATGTTTTTGTTTAAGTACTTAAATGTTAATGTTATAAAAATAAATTATTATAAATCTCAAAATCAATGTTTATTTAATCAATAATGTATATATAATTTATACAATTTTGTATAATGTATGTGCTTTTTTTGCATATGGTAATGCTTTTTTTTCGAAAATCGATAGGCTTTTTAAGCGCTTTTTTCAATATTTTTAATGCTTTTTAATCCGGACTCTAGTTATTACATACAAAAATGAATGATTATATGAAAACATTGGTGGAAAAAATTAGAATTTCCGAAATAAAGGAGCAACACGTAAATGTTTTAATATAGTGGAAGCATTGGGACGATATTTTAAGATAAAATTTTAGACAAATTATCTTTTATAAATTTTGTATTTATATTAATTCAGTGCATAATACTCATTTACATATAAAAGTAATGTATTTTACCAAATTTTTCAATTCATACAATGATAATGGAAAGGATTAAATAAGATTTTAACAAGATTAAAACTTGGATTATTTATCACTTTTCGTTAAAGTTCATTATTATTAGGATTAAACAGAATTTATTAATTTTATGAATAAAGTAATTAGTTATTGGGTGTTTTAAATGTGTTATTTGTTACTTTATATTATATAAACAATTTTAGCCATAAACAACTTATATATTCGATAAGCTTTGCTTGCTTTTCATTACTTTTCAACAATACTGTACAAATTAATATACATACGATATGTACTTGTGCTGTATTTACTAAGAAATGCATTGTTATTGTTAAATAAACAAAATTTACCATAAAAGATCCTATGCTGATTATTTAAACCTAAAACATTCAAAGATCTGTTTTGGTTGAGTTGGAAATACATCTACTAAAAAAAAACGGCAAGAATAAGATTTGAATTAAGTACTTCTATTCAATGGAAAAATCAATTCAGGAAAATATATATGGAAAAACAACCTTTTGTAATTGAAAATGTTATATTTCTTTTAATATAAGTAATAATTTAACACATACAGTAACGGTAAGTATGTACTTCTTCGAGAACATACACTTTTTCAAAATTATGTAATTCACTTGTATCATATAAGTTGTAAAAGCTTGAATTAATATATAAATTCCTTGTTAAAGATTTAACGATATTAAAATTAAAATATTTCTGTAATGTATTTTATGTATATTATTGCTTTATATAGTAATTATATGTAGATAAATGTTTACATAAACATTCACTTAACCTTAAAATCTATGCTATACTTTAAAGCTCTCTTTTGAATACAATAATTTTACAGGAATGCAACTTTTTAAAATGACATTTTCCACTGCAATTGCCAATTTCCAATTAATAATACTGTAACCATGGTAACCTGTGCTGTCAGCAAACATCAATTTTTTTTAAAATATTGAATTGTTTATTATTTCTACTATTATTACTAGAGTCCGGATTTCTAGGCATTAAGCTTATTATACAGTGAATGTAAAAAGTATTCGTACACTGAGCTAAATGTAATAAAAAGCCATATAATTCGTGTAATTGTAATTGTAATTGTAAAACATATTAATAACAAGCAGTGTATTCCATTATTGAATAGCTGTACTTAAGAAGTTTGATAGAAATTTTAATTACACCTCAGAAACCTCTCTGTAAGCAATTTTACTTATATTTCTTGCGCACGATAAGTATTCGTACACGTACGATATTTGAGGAATTACCTACTACATTCGGGAAAGTACCGAACTACTGCACGTGAAGTTTGCGTACACATCGTCGGTAGTATATCAGTTATCATCTTGTGTAGATGCAGTACATGTTAACGGCAAAATGGGCCGTAAGAATAAGGAAACAACCCCTGAAGAGCGAAAGATTATAATTAGATTACATAATCAATGTAAATCATTGCGTACTATTTCAAAAATTGTTAACCGGGCTCACTCAACAATCCAGTCTATCATAGACAGATATTGTTATACCGGTAGATTGTATAATAAACCCAGAAAAGGACGTCCAACCAAGTTGAGTAGACGTGGTGTCAACGCTCTTCTAAAAAAAATAAAGGCCAACCCTAAACTTAGTGCACCAAAATTGAATGCAGAAATAAGAAAAAGTACAGATGTGAGTGTATGTGATAGTACAATCAGAAATATTTTGCGAAAGAACGGTTACCATGGCAGAACGGCACGGAGAAAATATTGGATAAATAAGGTAAACCAGATAAAACGCTTACAATTTGCTAAGACATACCAAAACGCGCCTCCAGAGTTTTGGAACAAAGTTATATTTACAGCCGAGAGTAAATTTAACATATTCAAGTCTGATGGTAAGTGTCTAGTGTGGCGGAAAAAAAATAGTGAGCTCGATAGCAAAAATATCTGTGCAAGTGTTAAAGGAGGCGGCAGTTCAGTGCTTGTCTGGGGGTGCATGAGTGCTGTTGGTGTCGGTACATTGCATTTTATAGACGGTATAATGGATCATAGAATGTATATTGATATTTTAAAGACTAATTTACCGCTTAGTGTTGCGAAAATGGGATTAAATGGTGACTACATTTTTATGCAAGACAATGATCCCAAACATAAGGCGTGGAATACAAGGATGTGGCTGCTGTATAACACTCCAAAACAGCTTGAAACACCTCCCCAGAGTCCAGATATTAATCCCATTGAGCACATATGGGATTATCTGGACAAACAACTAAGAATACGTCATATTTCCAATAAGACGGAATTAAAATGCGCCCTTCAAGAAGATTGGAATAATATTCCTATAGATTTGACAACCAAATTAGTTAATTCTATGCAAAGACGTTTAAGCGCAATCATCGATGCCAAGGGTTTCCCTACTAAGTATTAACTTTTTTGTTTTGGTTTTTTTTGTTAAGCAAATTATCGTGTGTACGAATACTTATTGCTCACTAAAACTTTCAATGTCTATGACTTCTTTTGTGTATCTACCAGAATTTTAACTTCTTTTGTATTTTGTATACTGATATATGTTTGCATAAGACCCAACTTTATATAGTATAAATTATTTGTTCTTTTTTGCCTTAAATTAGGACTGTAGTCTTGTCTTTTAATAAAATTACGTATGTGTACGAATACTTTTTACATTCACTGTATGAACGAAAGGAAGGGTACTACTTAATTTACTAAATATTTGCCATTCTAAAATCTTGTGGAAGATAGCTTTTTAGGTGGTTACAATTGTATTGTCACTGAAATTTATTCTTATTACCACACGGATACTCTAATCAAAATTGTGTAAAACAGTTTTAGTTTCAAAATATGCTTAATTAACTTTTGTATTTTGTACATGTACGAAATGTTGTAAGCAATCAGTTGGTTGTTCCAATATTTATAAAAAGGAGTCGTGTACATGCGTATCAGTTTGTTATAATTTATACTTGTACAACTACTTATGTATATACTCTCTTATAACTCAATGTATGTAAAATACATTCATTTTCGTAGTCTATTATTGTACAAGTATTTATGTATGTAATTGCATTTTTGATTATGTAATTTTACGGCTTTCTTATAACCCAATGTATGTAAAATGACATTAATTTTTGTGATCTATTATTACCATATAGATACATCCATATTGTTGTGTAATATAGACAGTTTTACTTGAAATATTGGCTTTATTTACTTTTCCAGAATTTCATTATACTTCATACAACAACAATCAGTTGTTCCGAATTTTATTAAAAGAAGTCGTATGCGTGCTTATACCGCAACGTACTACTTTTAATAAAAATCGTAACACCGAATTATGTGCAAATTAATATATCTAAGAAACACTATGATCCATTTAAATATCGCGCGTCTAGTTTTAGTCCCCCGGTATACAAGTACGAGGGCGCAGAACATTGTTCCATCTCCACTTACACGTGATACCATTCTATTCGGTTATTCTATGACCCCGGCAGAAGCTACTCGACATTCAATTAAGGTGCATCGTTTTGCCCTCAACTCCTTCAAAAAGGGATATGTTGGATGCAGGCTTCTCTTTGAGTTAATTACCGTTACGAATTTTATTTGTGTGTAATTTAGTGCCCATATAAAGGGCTTCCCCCGTCCGGCGAATTTTTCCCACATTCTAAATACCGGCCATCAAGTTCCAGCGATAGAGTTTGCTGTCGAAGATACAGGACTGGTCTAGTAAACTTTTTATTTTATTTGTTCCGCAATTAAACTTGGAATACATCCAATATGTTCATCATTTTACCGTTTAGTAAAATTTAGTAATTACTTGTGATACGTCTAATGTATTCATTATTTTACCGTTTAGTAAAATTTGGTAATTACTTGTAATACAACTAATGTATTCATTATTTTATCGTTTAGTAAAATTTAGTAATCACATTGTTCAAAACTGTAAGGTATGATCATACTATAATCCCTTTGTTTTTTTTACGTACTGCGTTAAAATTGTCAATCTGTTTCATTTTTTTTTTGTTATATATATTTGTAATAAATCTGGTTTATTGAATGACGTCCTTTTGAATTTCAGTAGAGTGTTGATATATATATATGTATAATTATTGTAGATGATATACAGAGCTGAGTCATATAGTTACTACCGTATACTATACAGGGTCCAGTTGCATAGTTGTTGCCTTACAATATATCGGGTGCAGCCAATAGGTAAAGGTGAGTCTTACTATAATCAAGGGTATAGGACTACCCCTTGATAAGACGACGCGCTAAAATCATACTGTTTTGTCCTTGGCGCCCTCATTTTTTTTAACTAACAGCTTTTATGAACATCCCTTCGTCTACCAGTAACCTTGAACCCCACCCTACGCAGAGCTTAGTCGGAAGCGTAAGTTGTGGCGGTACAACCGAAACCTGTAGGCCCATCCCCAGGGTCGGTCACGTGTGTGACCCATTACCAGCAACGTTTTGTTTGCCCTCTTACCATCACGAGATGTAACAAAAAGAAATTGGCGCCCAACATAAGGGGCCCAAAAACTTTTTGACCATCTTCAGTGAACATATTTTCCAAATACGACTTTTTGGACTGACATTTACATTTATCGTTGGAGATCGAATCTTACGTCAACATCCCCCTGTTTCGAAAACCTTTTGGCCATTTTCAGAGTTCATTTTCGTACATTTTTGACTTTTTAGTATCGTTTCGTGTTCGTTAGTGTTTCGTGAGGTAGTTGTTAAGAATATTTAGTCAAAATAAATGTAGGTGGGTTGAATAAGAATGAGCTTACCTATGAGCTTAGGATTAGGGGTGTTCCTGAGGATGCAACTGTTGATGTTATGAGGAAGACATTACGAGGTCTTCTCAAGTTAGACAAGTCATCAAGTTTTATCGCTCCCGTGTACCCCTTTAGTTTCGATGGCGATCAACGTGGCATTGCAGATGGAATCCAAGAGATTCGAGATTTGATTTCTAACCTTACTGATACTTCAACACCGTCCGAATTTAAGAAAATTTCTACTAAAATAGATCATTATGTTTCGCGTGGTAACCGTGCTATTCCTGTTAGTGATGCAGATAAAGCCATACGATCTGGTTATCTTGTTCAACTTGTTTCATTGTCGTCGAAAGTTAAGAAAGGAGTTAAGTCCCCAGCTCCTCTTTGCTCGACTGTTTTGAATAATACCTTGACACCTTCTAGTGACGATGAATTGTCAGATTCTTCGATTGAGTCAGCTCCCGCAAATACTTCTCGATATAGTCCAAATTCTCCTCTTCGTGTTGTCCCCGTTTATAAGTGGAATTTAACCTTTTCAGGTAATAGTAGAGATTCTTCGTTGAACGCATTTTTAGAAAGAGTGGAAGAGACGCGTATAGCGCGAGGTGTTAGTCGCGAAGTTCTTTTTACGTCAGCTTTAGATCTCTTTTCCGATAAAGCTCTTATTTGGTACAGAGCTAATAGACGAAATTTTACGACTTGGGACGAATTAGTTCGAGGTTTGCGTGAAGAATTTTTGCCTTTTGATTATGACGATAAATTGTTGGAGGAGGTTAAACGTCGAACACAAGGACACAATGAGTCCATAGGAATGTATTTATCTGTTATGTCAACCTTATTTTCTCGTTTTGCTGTTAAGATACCGGAGGCGGCTCAGTTGAAAATTTTAATGAAAAACATCCTTCCTTATTATCAATCTCAATTAGGTTTAGTGGAGGTAACTTCCATGACAGAATTATTGAATCTGTGTAGAAAACTTGAAGCACGACGAGTATCCGTGGAGTCTTTCGCCCCTCCACCAACTAAGAATAAATCCCTTGAGCCCGATTTAGCTTATGTTCAGGTAGCTGTGGTTAAAACAGAATCTTCTAAGACCAAACCCAGAGAGTGTTGGAATTGTAGTCAACCTGGTCATCTTTCAGCACAATGTCGTCAACCTAAGAAAAAGTATTGTTATCGTTGTGGTAAACCAGATGTAACTGTTGCCACGTGTTCGCGTTGTCAGGGAAACTCCCGTCCGGCGCATTAGTAGACCGTCTAGTGTGTCAGAAAGTTAACATCAATCAATCGGTCACTTCTCGTCAAACTAATCTTCTAAATTATATTTTATCGCATGCGCAGAATGATGAAAGACCTTTTTTGGAAGTATCTATTCTTGGAAAATCTATGCTTGGTTTGTTGGATTCTGGAGCTTCTAGAACGATTGCGGGGAAAACTGGTTGTGAAATACTTCAGCATTTGGGACTTCCTGTTGGGAAGACTTTTTCTAGTTGTACGATCGCGAATGGAAATAGCTGTGAAGTTATAGGTATTGTTTCAGCACCAACCAGGTTACGTGATCAAGTTCGAGTTATCGATATTTTGTTGGTTCCTTCCGTTACGCAGACACTTATTTTGGGCGCTAATTTTTGGCGGATTCATGGAATTGTTCCAGATTTGAGGCGTGGCGAGTGGACTTTCGCAAAAGATATTTCTGTTGCAACTATTGGACATCTTACTAGTGATCTAACTTCAGACCAGCAAGGTTGTTTGAATAACTTGATTTATTCTTCGTTTCCGGCTTGTAAACCAGGAGAGTTAGGTTGTACTTCTCTCGTTGAGCATGAAATTCGAGTTACAGGTCCACCCATTAAACAGAGATATTATCCAATATCCCCGGCTATGCAAAAAATTGTCAACAAAGAGCTTGATGAAATGCTTGAATTGGGGGTCGTTCAGAAATCCACTAGTCGTTGGTCTTCTCCGATTTTGTTGGTCCCCAAGAAGGATGGGTCATATAGAATTTGTGTCGACTATAGGAAACTTAACCAAGTGACAGTTAAAGATGCTTACCCTCTCCCATACGTCTCAAATACCTTAGATAAACTTCGAAACGCTCGTTACCTTACCTCCTTAGATATCAAAGCAGCATATTGGCAAATTCCCATGTCCCAGTCTTCTAAGCAATATACCGCCTTTACTGTGCCCAATCGAGGCTTATATGAGTTTAATAGACTTCCCTTTGGTTTGTGTAATGCTCCCGGTGTTTTCCAGCGTTTTATTGATAGAATAATAGGTGCAGATCTCGATCCTTATGTATTTGTTTACCTAGACGACATCATCATTACGACTCAGACTTTTGAGAAACATGTCGAAATTTTAACCGAAGTTTTCCGTAGACTTAGAGACGCAGGTCTTAAGTTGAGTTCAGAGAAATGCCAATTTTATCGACCAGAATTAAAGTATTTGGGGTTCGTTGTAAATCGTTGCGGACTTCATGTAGATCCCGATAAAGTTAAGGCTATATTATCGTATGAACGACCTAAAAGTGTTCGTGGTGTACGTCGATTTATTGGAATTACGAGTTGGTATCGTCGACACATTGAGGGCTTTAGTATCATCATATCGCCTTTGACTAAGTTATTACGTAAGCACGCTAAGTTCGTGTGGGATGAAGCTTGCGAGAAAGCGTTTCAACAACTTAAAGATTGTTTGGTTTCTGCTCCTGTTCTGACCTGTCCCGATTTCGATAAGACTTTCGTTATACAGTGTGACGCATCAGATTATGGCTTAGGTGCCACTCTGACTCAAGAATTTGATGGTGGTGAAAGGGTAGTAGCTTATCTTAGTCGGTCGTTATCTAGGCAAGAACGTAAATTCTCGACTACTGAAAAAGAATGTTTAGCTGTGTTGTGGTCCATCGAAAAGCTTAGGCCATATGTTGAAGGTGGTCATTTCAAAGTAATCACAGATCATTATTCATTGCTTTGGCTGAGTAAATTGCAAAATGCATCTGGCAGACTTGCTCGTTGGAGCGTACGTCTTCAACAGTACGACTTTGAAATTATCCATCGTAAAGGCAAAGAACATTTAGTGCCTGACGCTTTATAAAGATCCGTTCCTGTCATGGACATTATCTCTACCGATACGCCAATTAAAGATCGTTGGTACCAAAAACTTCGTCAATTGGTGCGTGACAATCCATTGAAGTATCCAAGTTTTAGGATTCAGAATGATGTGTTGTATAAGTTAGTTAGTGTTAAGAAAGATTATGGTTTAGGTTCTGAGGAAGATAATTGGAAAGTTGTAGTACCGAAAGACAAACGTAAAACACTCATTCATGAAAATCACGATCTACCAACTAGTGGTCATTTAGGGGTCTTCAAAACTTTCAATCGACTCGCAACTAAGTATTTTTGGCCTAAAATGAAATATGATATTACCGCCGATATACGAAAGTGTCAGACTTGTTTACGAACTAAACCAGAACAAAAAGCGACTGCAGGAGAAATGGGAGGCCATTCTCAAATAACGAAACCGTGGGAGATTGTTAGTACTGATTTAATTGGACCGTTGCCCAGATCTAAGAAAGGAAATAGTTATATTCTCGTTATTGTCGATCTTTTTAGCAAATTTACCCTATGTTATCCTCTGAGGAAAGCTAGTGCCGTTAAAGTTGTTGAACATCTAGAGAATTGTGTCAGATAATGGGGGTCAGTTTAGATCGAAGCAATATCATCAGTTACTATCAAGTTATCAAGTTAAACCTTCCTATACCGCTTATTATCATGCTCAGGCTAATCCTACAGAACGTGTTAATAGAGTCATCAAAACTATGCTCACCGCTTTTGTGTCTGATAATCATCGAGAGTGGGATGTATATCTCCCTAAAGTGGCTTGTGCGTTGAGATCAGCGAGACATGAAACTACCGGCTTTAGTCCTTATTATATCAACTTTGGTAAGGAAATGTTATTATTAGGTTCTGATCATAAGTCATCTTCTGAGACACCAACTGGTACATCTGATCGAGAGGTTATTATTGATAGAAAATCCTGTTTTAACGAACTGTATAAAGATGTTCAAGCTCGACTGCAAAGGGCTTATGCAAAATCTAAGTCAAGGTATGATTTGCGACATCGTCCTGTATCGTTCTATCCAAATCAGGTGGTGTGGCGCAAAAATTTTGTTCTCTCAGATGCCTCTAAATATTATACCGCAAAGTTGGCTGATAAATATCTAGGACCGTTTTTAATTCATCAAAAAATTTCTCCAACTACGTACTCGCTTAAAGACAACACTGGAAAAATTCTACCAGGTTGCTGGAATGTTAAAGATCTTAGACCAAATCCTTCTGACGATTAGTGAGTTTTGAGTTATGTTATGGTAGGGTAGGTTGGGCCGGAGTTGGTGAACATCAAGTGGTGGCGAATCTAACATCTTTGTGCCATCCCGACAGTGTCATTAACATCTCGATACTGACGTAAAATCTTTAAACTGTTGAGTTATTATTTCGTTTGACTTATCAGAGTTGAATAAACTCTTACCGATTATGACTTTCGTTTCTCGATTTTGACAATTTTTCTTACCTGACCTTTGAGTATTTTCGGATTTGGACAGTATTAGTTTTTGATCTAATATGTGTCGTAGTTTTCAATTATGGCAGTTTTCAGATTTGGGTTGATGTTTGAGTTTTAGGTTTTTTTTGGAGTTTGGAGTTGTAGTGCCTTTGAGACCTTATCGATGACGCTTTGGTTTGGGTAATTGAATTTGACTCTTATCTTTTCGTACCGATTCTGACTTTTGACTTTATTCCCGAATTTGTAGTTTCCCTTTGTTTGTCGTATAGCTTTAGGCTTCGGAAATTTTAATTTCACGAAAATTTCCTTAGGTAATTTGGGGTAGGGTTGTTACGGGTCAAATTTGACGTAACGACATCCCGTAATAATTACACGAATTTTAGCTAGTATATTGACTGAGCTTACCTATTTTGACTATACTGACTTTGACTTTACCGAATATGACGTTATTTCCTCGATTTTAGACTTTTCGTTTGACGTTGTCAATTTTACTGAGTTCCGGCAGTATTGTGTTGCTTATCGTTCAGATATTTTGTTCCGGATCTGGATGTGACGTTTACTTTTTGTTTACACTTTTTGTGATTGGTTCTTTGACCATGGGGTTAGATCGGTCATAGATACTCTTTAGTTCGTGTCTACTTCACCCGTCATAACAAGGACACATCCCCATTAGTGCAGTGGTGCACATGATTCGTGGAAGTTAGGTTTAGGTTTAAGTTAGTTAATGTATGTTACTATTTTGGTTTCACACAATTATGTAGATCCCGTTTATTTCGCCGTCAGCGTGTTAGTCCTCTTATGAGCCGTAGGAAGACTTTAAACCTTGCTTTAGTCATCTTAACGTTGTTTTATTTTGTTAGGCCATCCTTTAGCACTCACGTGTGCGGTTCTCTTATTTTGTCAGTATCCGTTACTGTTTTACTTCAGGTTACATTATGCTTTCGTATCGTTTTCGTAAAATTACTGACATTATTCTTTTAATATTTTGACCAGTTATTTCGGACTTGACTGTATAAGTTAGATATGTATTCTCGCATAAATTTCGGTCATATATTTTCTTAAATGTGTGTTATGTGTGTTGAAATTTCCCGTAACGAATTAAAATAGAATCATAACTCTTTTATTTCTTCTTAAATAATTCCCGTAATAACTATTAGACATTTGAATACCATTATGAATTCCGTTTATACGTTTTATTTTTATTTTCAAACACCCCTTCCAACATCAATGGACTGTTCCGATATTGTTTCAACGTTATATAGTCTAGCTAACGTTGCGTCTATATACATACTATATAAGCGATAAGAACTAAGTGTACAAACACGCGATCCTTTTAGTGATGCGTCGTATCCTTTTCGTGATGCATCGGTCTTGGCCATATGCATATATGTGATGGGTGCATATACCCCGGCAGAAGCATGGGGAGTTCACACTTATCCCCAAGGTCGTTTATTGTTGTAGTTCTTGGACCCTATTATATTGGCACTGATTTTCAGGTTCAGAACTGAGCTACGTCGGCTGTATAGTTACCAGTAAGTTATCTTGTTTTCGCTATTTTGTGATCTAACTAATCGACTAAGCTAACCTAACCCCAACAAAGCAACAGAATTTCGTAAACTGTTGAATTGTTGTGTGTTGTGTGATTGTTCTCTTTGATTGTTTTCGTGCAAACATCGTTTTGTTTATGTATGGTTGATGTTGTGGTTTTTTAATGGTTTTGATTCTGTTTAACAATCTTTTTAATTCAAAGCTCCTTTTCAAAGTTGAAAACGAAAAGTTTATTGATATTTTACGAAATGGTATTGTGTTGCGTCCCTGGTTGCAAAAGTTATACTGGACAAGCGAAAATGCATCGATTTCCATATCGTGATGAAGAGGTTAGCCATATTGTTATTGTATTTCGTGTTATATTTGATTTATTCTTTACTTTTTGGAAGTGAGATATATATCGTATATAGTTATCCTTTGATATTTTTTGCAATAGTAAATGTATTGATATTTACAGGTGTATAATGAATGGATAAGAAGAGTTGGTAATCCGAAGTTGGAAAAAGCAGATCCTGTCCGTGTATATGAAAGTTATAGGGTATGTGACAAGCATTTCAGCGAGTACTCACGTATTCCCTTGCATTATAAATCTAAAACCGGACTAAAGAAAGGAAGTGTTCCAACACTTCATCTTCCAGGTATTTATGAACATACAGTACTGATTTCCGGTACCCATAATTTCTGTTACGACTTCTAATTTAATGTGAATTTGCTTATAAACATACGGTTGTGGTAGGATTTTTTGTATTACTATTATTATTATGTAATCTAACTTTTTTATTTGAAGCAAACAGAAAAAAAATAATTCTTCAGTATTTAATTAAATACTAATGTGGGCATGTGGAATAACAAGCGATTCAAGTTATCAATAACTCAAATTAGCCAAATTATGCCATATTATGTACTATAAGTTTATTCCTATTTCCAGGATTCACGGATTTACCTACACCAGAAAATTCCTTGTTTCGATATATAGTGGGAGTGTCTTCAGTAATCGTTGGTACGTATACAAATTATTGAACGTTACTTGTTTGTTTTTAAGTTATTGGAAGTAAGTTCTTAATATTTGTGCTTTTTAATAAACTATCACAATCATAATTCTGACTACTTTAGTGTTTCCACTAATATTTTTTTGCATTTTTTATATAAATAAAGCAGGCAATTGTCCTGTAAAATCTTTACTGTGATGATATAGTTACACAGAAGCTACTTGTTTTACAAATTGTGTGTGTGTATGAAAAATATATACGGCATTTATGCTGGAATTTGTAGATGTTGATAGTTTCATATCATGTGCGTCTTTTCAAATAATTCTACACAAATCCCCACACTTTAGTTTTGTCTTTTGCTTTCATACCATTAAATTATATTCTAACGACAGGAAATTTCAGAAATGCACACAAACAAAGACATTAAATATGTATTTCTGTAAATCTTCTAAGTAAATAGGGTATTCAAATACTTCTATAACAATCCCCACATTTTATCTTTTGGTTTGATAAAATTAACGATAGGAAATTCCAGAAATACACAACAAGAAAGCTTATTAAATATGTATTACTGTAAATCCTCTAAGTACTGTGATAAGAGTGTATTTATTATCTTAGACCTTATACCTAGTATTATGAACGACAGGAAGTTCCAGGAATTCCCAATATTAAAACTCATTAAATGTGCATTTCTCTAAATCCTCTTGATAAAAATGGTGTACATATAGTTAGGCTATAATTATTTAAACATCCCAACATCTATTACTTTATTCTTTGGCTAAGTTGAGAATAAAAGTGTAAATATGATATACTTTAAATAAATGGTGTACATATAGTTAGTACAGAGCCTGCGGCGTCCAAACCAACACTCTCTTACACTGAAGGGGAGTCGTCAAACTTATGTAGGTAAATTTGTTATACATAATGATACAGTAGAACTTGTTCAATTCGAACAGCAAGGGAAAATCAAAAATATAATCGGATTATCCAGTACAAGTGTATGCACAGCATCACTATGCATAACAACTGCTTCGATTTAATTCGAATTAATCAAGTTATACTATATGTATTTCAGACGTACATTGTCTGTACTGTCCAAATAAGTGACCTATTCAAAGTATCACTTTCGCTTTGAGATAAGATGCTTTTTATGTTCAAAGACAGACAATACTACTGTATTACGAATACTATATATTTTAGTAGTTTGTTGATTGCAATATTTGTTTGTTATTTTTTGTAGCAGTCGCAAGCACTAGTTCTTCGATCGATTATGTAAGGCCAAATTCGTCTGCTTCTTCAACAGGTTAGTACCTGAACTTAAAGTGATCCACTTTTCCTATTTTTCTTTGTTTTATATAGTTTTATATAGATTTCAATGTAATGTAATTATTTCAGCAGATAGAATCTTGAAGACTCCGACATCTAGTGTAGGATGTCTTACGCGCATTAGCACCCCAAAATCTCGAAAATGTAAATGCTTCTAGCTTTATAAAAATATATCATTAATCCTAAGCAGACTTTTGATTGCAGATATCCGAAAAAAAATTAATCTAATAATAAATCATGTAAATCATGAGCTTCGCTCGATTTACGATTGTCTCATGACGGCCACCCCCCCTCCGATGTGAATGTGAGTGCTGTTATAAAACCCAAAGGTTTTTCGAGATCTTTACCCAGTTAAATCAGTTCAACCGAAGTGAACATGTCTCAATCAACATCATTAAGTGTTAGTACAAAAAGTGTAGTACAGTTCGACGATAAAGAATCGGTGGCCAGCATACATAATCAATTAGGTGAAGTATTTAAAGAGTTTGAAAGTGATATTCGAGCAGAAGCAATCGATGAATACGACATCGAAGAAAATATAGAAACAGGGCGTGTGTCAAGAGAATCTTTACAAGATAAATTTAACCAAGGAAGTTTATACTCCTACATAAATGTGAGTAATTTAAAAGATGTTAAACCGGTAATAAATAATGAGGGAAAATACATTGACGATTGATAAATAAAAACTTTGTACAAAAATTTAATAAACAAGTTTTACAAATTTTCGGACAGGATTTATGTTACAACCTGATAGTTATCACTATATTTATATTCCTGGAGATAAGTTATCAGCGATCACTTGTACAAAATGTTGGTCAAAGGCGATTCGAATAGGAGAAACCTACGATGACTTATTAGATTGGTATTGTCACATCCATACCAATAGAATAATTCATTGTACATTTTGTCTGAAAGCTGTCACCCCGGATTGGCCCCGATGTATGGTAGTCGAAGATGTGGAGTTCGAAATGGATTTGCAAACATATTTTTATATGACCTCTTCAAAGGGTCACAAAACTTTCCATGATTACATTTTAAATGCTGTAGAATAAAAAATAAATAATATTTTAAAGTTTTTTTTCTTTTATTTATTAATTAGTTTAATTAAAGTGATGGATCCGACGGAAGTTCTTTCGACATACTTGCAGGAACAGAATACGAACGAAGAGGAAACATGTCAACTGGATTGTCTACTGAATTTAATAGAATTGATGTGGGAGGAAGAGTTCAAAATCTGCAAGATAATTATGTGGTTGGAAATAGCAGTGGTAACAGCAGTTCAAGAACAGTATTTGCATGGGAAGCGGACCTTTCGACATTATTTGACTCCGTTAAAGAAAGTGATGAAGGAAATGAAAGAGGCGAAAATAAACGAACAATCCGAAATTACGTTCGAGAATTTCAAGGCGCTCTTAAAGGAAACAAATTTATTCACGATGTTTTGCCAGACATCACTTCAGAGCAAAATGAAAGATATCTTAAAAAGTGTGTATCACAAAAATATTTTGGTGGAATCTTTATCTGGGTCTGGCACGAAGACCATGGCCACGTCTTACACGACTGCTCCCAGAGTGGACTGACTCCAAAAGCGCGAAGGTACTATCAAATTTCAAGGAATTTGATAAGGGTCGCAAGAAGGCTAGATTTTGATCAAACCAGTGCAAAGGAACGTTTACAAATGGCAGATGAATTTGCCCAGTCAGAAGAATTCATCAAATTAAAAGTAAATAAAACGTCGTTCAATTTCATCATGTCGCAATTAAAGTGGCAAACAAAAAAAGCTCGAGGTAGGAAATATACTACTGAAGACAAAATTCTTGCACTATCTTTGATGAAGCAAAAGTCCTAGAGGATACAAGATGCTTCAAAAAATCTTCGCCTTACCATCACGCAAAACATTAATGGGTTTACTAAGAAAGTTACCAATATAAGCCGGCATCAATAGTGTTTTGATGAATTCATTAAAGTTGAGTGTGGATAAGATGACAGATAATAGCGACAAAATGTGCAATTTAATGTTCGACGAAATGTCGATTGACCATGGATTGTACTACGATACGAATAATGATGTAATCCTTGGTTTTGAGGGCCTTAGTAATGGGCAAAGAAAGGCGGTTTTTGCAGAACACGCATTAGTGTTCATGGTCCGTGGTCTTTTCAAGAAATTTAAACAGCCAGTATGTTTTTATTTAACAAGTGCGGGTATGAAGTCTGCTGATCTAACAGTTTTATTGAAGGAAGTAATTACTTCAATACAAGCCATAGGATTAACGGTTATAGCCACCGTATGCGATCAATTATCCGCAAACACTTCAGCATACACTAATCTACTCAATGAGACAAATCGACAATGTATTTTAAATGGAGTGGAAAATCGATATATGGGTTTCCTAATAAATAACCAGGAAATTGTTCCATTGTATGACGCCCCTCATTTGTTAAAAGGTGTGCGTAATAACTTATTGAAGTATGATGCACAGTATGTGGAAGGTGGTGTGACAAAAACAGCATCTTGGAAAGATGTGGTTGCCTTTTATGAATTTGACACTGGTAACGTTGATACGAAGATATGCAATAAATTAACAGATTCGCATATTTACGAAAGTAAAATGAGAAAAATGAAGGTGAGGGATGCAGCCCAAATATGTAGTAGAAGCTTGTCAGCTGTAATGTGCCTGCTGTCGTGTTCTCGATTGCAGAAGTTCTTATATACAGCAGGCACCTTGGTTACACAACCAAGCTGCCTGCTGTAGTTGGCGCTGGGTAAAAAAGAAAGGTTTTTCTTTTTTCGACAAGCTCCCAGTTCGCCCTTTTCCCCGCACCCACGTGACCAAAAAAGCATAAAATTTAAAAAAAGGATTTTTTGACTGGGCCTGTATAATATGCAAATACAAAATAAATTATGCAGGTCATTATGTGAAAGTGAAATCGGAGAGTGGAAACTCGTGAGTCGTAGTATGGGTAATGTATATATAAAGACACGCTGTCAGTGTTTTCATTAACTAATATTATTTCTGTTTCAGATTATTAGTGCAATGGAGCGCATTTATTTTCCATGTTCGCCGTTTGTCGATTACGCCCGATATCCGTACGACGCTACACCCAATTTCAGGGAATTCAATACTTTAAATAAAAATATATCAAATTGGCATTGCAAAATTGAAAAATTTATAACTGCCTATCTACGAACATTGGAAAATAGTTGCGGATATATTTATGAAGTTCCACCCGATTATGAAGGAACCAGGGAGGAATTTGGTACGGAGTATACGGGCCGCATTTGTTGGACGTGTGGGGAGAATATTCCTCCACTCGATTACTTAGAAAAGCGTGAATATCATATCATTAGTTATTGGAATGTTCCTATTGAGATGGTAATGCTGCATGACCTAGACCGGGCACGTAAATGTATTATTTGTCATTGTCGCCTTTACACGTACCATTCGTTAGTCGACTGTGGTCCGTGCTTGACGACGATTGTATGATAAGTTTGGTAATATTAGTTTTTATCGTCGTCGCTGTCGTTGTGTATATCAGTAGATAAGAGGGCTGCTGCTGTCACTGCTGCAATAAATAGAAATAGTTATTTCTATTTAGGACAAGCTCCCAGAATGCGTCTTGCCCTAGTCACTGGAGGGTTGTTTTCTTAATTAATTTATTAAAATAAATTAAATGTAAAAGTTTTGGAACTGCTGGTTTCCCATGCGTTCACTTCGTGTTTCGTACATGACCGGTTATTTACTAAGTAATCCTGTGAGGTATAAATACAGGTAGCTCTTCAATATAAATACATTACTATCGAGAATCATGGCACAGTCTCGACTTGCTCGTGAAGCCGCATCGGGTTTTCCTAGTTTCAAAAACATAAAAGAA
Organism: Dermolepida albohirtum; assembly: GCA_031893035.1. Classification (NCBI taxonomy): domain Eukaryota; kingdom Metazoa; phylum Arthropoda; class Insecta; order Coleoptera; family Scarabaeidae; genus Dermolepida; species Dermolepida albohirtum. The sequence continues at coordinate 25,275 of JAVIWB010003713.1, forward strand.
AACGAATGTTTAAATAAGAAGAAGAATTGGTACTGTAAGATAGAAGAATTCCGTATTATATATATAGGATCTCTTCATTCGAATTTACCAACAATTATTTCTCCTCCACCGGAATATACATCCATTCAAGATAGAATTTATTGGGAATATTCGACAACCGTGGAAGTATGTGTAGATTGTGCCCGATCTATATATCCCCTAGACATTCTTGGTAATTATATGTTATATAGAAGTAATATAAGTATTTGTATTTCTTATTTTTTCAGATCGTGTATTAAATCACTCATTGGTCTACTTCTCTTACGACAATTTTGATACAAACAAATTGGTTTTTAATCGGCCTTGTGTGAATTGTCAGCAAGAATTAATAAAATATAAAAGTGTATCCGATTGTAACGAATGTTTGATATTGTTAAACATTCGCAGATTGGAAAATAATTTAGAAACTTTAACAATTGCCGATTTTAATTAAGTAATATAAATTTTTAAATGGATAATTATACAATTAAAGAAATTATTGAATTATTTGAAGAAATATGGACAACTCCGGCAATATTCAAGGAAATATTAATGAAATTTTCGAAGAACTTGATAATGCAATTTGGCCACCCGATCTTACCTTTATTGAAAACATTGAAACAAATCCTGATCAAAGAATTATCGAACCAAGACGAAATGCCTTCGTGGAAACAATACTTCGATCTCCTCTTACACGACGAATATGCCACGATATTTTACCCATCAGACATAATAATGAAAGTGATTCATTTCTTGCAGCAATGCGTACAAGAAGATATTACGGACAATTGCTTATCGTCTCCTACCACGAATCAAATGCCAATTGGAAACACATCCACGTCGTGCACGATTGCGGATGGACAGCTGGAACGTGTCGATACAGTATCTTCGCGGGATATTCTTTCAATAGACGAAGACGAGCTGTCTGGACAGGAGGAGTCGGTCGAGGTAGATAAAACTTGTGAAAATTATAACAACATTTAATATAAGTATTTTATTTAGATTACTTCCGATCTCTCGGAATATATATGTTCCTACCTCCCAGACAGTGTCTCTACTATTTCGTCTCCGGCTCCCGACGGCAAGTACCTAGTGCAGATGAAATTAATTCCGATGAAAGACGCGAGGAGAGTGGTGAAGGAGCAATTATGGACGAAGACCACGAAATCTGCACAGTTCGTAGTGACTCCGTTGATGGTTCCTCGTTACCGGGCTCTTCTACAATTACTGCAGGACGTAAAAGAAAACATTCTCAAACATCGAAATATCAAAAAAACCAAACGATTTCGACGATTATCGAATTTTTCGAGAAATACCCGGTTTGTCCCTTATTAAGTTCATGTAAAACTGCACAATGGTTAGAAAATCCTAATTTACGTAGCATTGGAAGAAATGATTTAAATTTTTTAAATGCGATAGATATTTTTCAACGTCAGATATGTAATAAAACAATCAATGAATTAATTGAATTTTATTTAAATAGTCAATGTTTGTTTGATTGCACATCTGGACATATATATGATTATTATTATTCCTTGGATGAATCAAAAAATAAATTATATGATTTATTAGCTTACCAATGCAATTATGATGAAGATTTTATTAAGGAATTTCTTTCTATTGTTTACAATATATTAGATCGAAAATATGAAAAAAAGAATTGTATTCAAATTAAAGGTCCGAGTAATGCCGGAAAAACAATTTTCTCTAAAATTTGTGCTTCGTTATGTTTAGTTAAGGGTCAATTGGCCAATTTTAACAAATATTGTCAATTCCCGTTACAGGATTGTGTCGATAAAAGAATTTTAATTTGGGATGAACCTAATTGTGAACCTTCCGCATTTGATACTTGTAAAATGTTATTTGCCGGTGATCCATGTATGGCTAATATTAAATATCAAAGTCATGTACAAATAGATAAAACACCAGTAATTATAACAACAAATACTGAAATTTTTCCGGTTAATGATATTTTTTCTAATAGAATGTATCGTTTCACTTGGAATGTTGCCCCTTTTTTAAAAATGTATACAAAGAATATTTATCCTTTAGCAATTTATGAATTATGGAAACTTTATGGTATTATAAAAAGTAATAATGATAGTGTATAATTATTCATTTATTAAATAAAAAAATTTTATATATACATTGTATTTTAATCTTTTGTATCGTATTTCCCAGACCAATTTCTTGAATAAAATCCTCCAATATGTGGTTGTTGAATGTAATAATGTTGATCTTTATCAGGAAAACCTGTTACAAATTTATCCTTGGAAGAAATAGCACTGTCTGCATAAGCAAAGTCGTTCAAAACTCCTATTGTACAACTACATTTAATTTCATATTCGGCACTGGCATTCACAAAATTTGGAGATGTATCTGTCGGAGCATTGGCCTGTACTGGTTCAATGCCCAAATGTATTTGAGGCTGAGCTGTTGTAGTATAAAAAGACGAATTCATAGAACACATGTGATATTTTTCAATAATATTTTCATACTTAAATATTTGTCCGGTTTTTTCGAATAATGGATACATATTAGTATTGGAAGCAGCGAAAGAACTTTTTGAATGTATTGTTCCATTTTAACTCCTAAATTTGTGTGATTAATATATGGCGTAACTTTATTTGGTACAACAGCATTATGATAAGGATGTTTTAATATCCCATTTTTAGGTCGATATTGATATTTAATAATAGGTATATTAATATGTTCATTCAAATTATAACGATTTATATAGGTATCTAAACGTGGCCATCCACTTGTTACATGATATGTATTCTTTGTTGATGTATTCGTTGTTGCCATTACACAAGCATAATAAGGAAATGCACGATTTGCTCCCCAAATAGACGGATAATTTGTTATAGATTCCTTTGAATGAAAGTCTTTTGTTGAACCATATAGTCTATTTGTGAATTCTTGACTGTCTACATCTTTAATGCTTTCTATTTTCATTGGTTCTTTTTCGGATTGATTCAATTTCATATTAGTTAAATCTATTTTTAAATTTAATCCAACGCTATGTTTACCAAAAATAACATGCATAGAATTAGCACTACCTGATAAAGAAGTGCCAACATCAAAAGAACAACGGACACCTTTTGGTATAATTTCAACACGAACTACTTTTATGTAACTACCGATGGGTAAATTAGCATATTCAATGGGTGTTAAATAAAATGGAATCCAATCAACAGGTACATATGCTAAACTTGTTGTATACGCAATATAATCACTTTCTTGACCGGGAGATCCGCGATTAAATTTAGCTGAAGCGAAACCCCATGAGTGCATTAATCGAGATTTGGTAAAAAATAAGGTAGCCGGTGTTGACAGAGAATTATGAAAATATAAAGGAGCAACGGAATTTGTAGGGTTGGTGACCCCGCCACGGCCATCCACATTACTTTCATTTTGCGGGGCATCTACTGCATCTGTTGCCATGGGCATATTACCTTCGTTCTGTCCAATGTCACTGACATCACGAGAACTACTTGGCTGATCTGGAGCTTGAGTTCGATCACGTTTAATTTGTTGTTGATCTTGGCGTTGCTGTCGCTGGTGAGTTTCATGACTTTCACGACGGTCAGAGAAGGTTAATGGCTTGTATCGACCTCGTGTACTCATATCAGGATACAGAATACCAACTTGTTGTTCCACTAAATACTTCGCACTTAAACCAGCGGCACCTAAACATTTTATTAATACATTTAATTTCTTTTTTAATAAATTTTAAAATATACCTATTAAAGAATGTGAGTTTCCAGTAGAAATAAAATCGTTCCAAAAGTCACTTATTGCGTGTGCATCAGCATTAGTTATATCTTCACTTGTTATGGCACTTTCATAGGCACTGTCATGTTCTAAAGCAATAGCATCATCTACATCTACGGGGTCCTCACCAGTTAATTCGTTACCCGGACCTAGATATTTGTGGTTCGGTAGCCGTGGCATACTAACGCGGAATTGGCCGCGGAATTCTGCCTTTATATATTACCAAATAATTTAAATAATTTAATTAAGAAAACAACCCTACAGTGACTTGGGGAAAACGCATTCTGGGAGCTTGTCCTAAATAGAAATAACTATTTCTATTTATTGCAGCAGTGACAGCAGCAGCCCTTATCTACTGATAATATACACAACGACAGCGACGACGATAAAAATTAATATTATCAAACTTATCATACAGTCGTCGTCGCTGTCGTTGTGTATATTATCAGTAGATAAGGGCATGACGATATTAGACAGAACATTTTTCTCTGATGAGGCATGGGTTCACCTGTCAGGATACATACATTCACAGAATTATAGGACATGGTCAACTGAGAATCCACATAACTTTAAGGAGACAAGTTTGCACCCCATAAAAATAGGAATTTGGGTTGCTATGTCAAGACGTAGATTAATTGGTCCAATATTTTTTAATTGTACTACAAACGGTGAATGTTATAGAGAAAATATTTTACAACTATTTATTAATGAACTAGACGATGATGAATTGCTTTACGGTTTTTTTCAACAAGATTCTGCTGCTGCACACTGTGCAGGTGCTACGATAACGTTTTTAAGGGAATTTTATGATAATCGTTTAATAACATTTCCTCCTCGTTCACCTGATTTGACTCCCTTGGATTATTTCTTATTTGGACATGTAAAAAACAAAATCCATACGAACAGACTTCATAATATTGACGATCTGCAACAAGCAATCGAATATGAGATTAGAAATATTACTGTTGAAACGCTTCACAAAGTATTTGATAACATGAAGAAGAGAGTAACTAAATGCATGGAAAACAGTGGACAACATTTTGAACAATTCTTATAAATTATATTAAACATTTTTAATAAGCTGTTTGACTTATTGCAATTATTAAACTAACCTAAAACTTCCATTTTTAATCCTTTAAGCAAAATAAGCAAATTATTTAGACAGGTTGAAAATTAATAAAATATTGAATAATTAATAACTTCTTTGCAAAACATAACTTCCAAAGAGCTACTAAAATAAATTTTCTGGGTTATTTTTTTCCTATTATAAATTAGGTTAAGGCTTTTAAGTACTTTATAAACATGTCAGAATTAATAGTTCGATTCAGGTTACACGCGAGGTGGCATGATCAGTATTGCAATAATGTTCAATCATTTTTGAAGGCACTGTATTCTATGCTAGTGTGGAAGCTTATCCCGAACAATATGTAACTGTTGTAAATTTATTGGACGGTTAGAAAGCATGCCGTAAACACACAAGGCAATTGAGAATTTTGATGTTGATCTATTGCAAGAATCGTAGTGTAATAGTTGCAACGTGAGTATAGGCGTATCATTTTAAATTGAGTCGCCTAATAAATTCGCGAAATTGTCTAAGGTTTATTCTAAACGCGCCTGGGTTCCCATCCTCGGGCGGTAAGTAGGCTGAAACGACAATGACGTTTAACCCTTTACCATTTGAAATACTGACACTAACAACGTCCAAACTACTTTTATCGCTAAGCGTAATGCCTTTAAGGTCATTATTCGCGATTACTACGACCGCCCTGGGCCTCTCTAGATTGTCCTCGTCACTTGTGTTGTTTACGTAGTGTACTTTAAACCGCGCAGGAAATCCACATACTTTGCCCTTAATTACATGGGGTTCCGATACTATGGCGATGCTAATTTCATCCCGAATTATTTTTTCAACTAGACACTTCGTGGCCCGTCTGCCACGCCCTAAATTAATTTGGACGCACGAATTAAAATCGACGTTGTTGTTGACCGCTTGCATTTACGCGGTACCCGGCGTATTATCCATTAAAGTTCGTGCATTTCTTCTCCTCTCCTCTTCTCCTCCTCCAGGAGACGCTTCAATGACGCACAGCCCCTGGAATAGGCCTCGTGCTTAGTGTCAAAACCCGGAATTCGCGTGCCTTCAAACACCGCGTATTTAATTATTTCCGACGTGCATTTCGACCTATCGTGGTCCCCGCCGCATTTCTTACAAGTTAACTGCCCTTTGCAGTCCTTCGCTTTGTGCCCCGACTTTAGGTACTTATAGCAATAGTATACATTGCTATAATTGCGCACGTTACAAACCCGCCACATGATTTTTACTTTCTTGTCAACGACAAACTGCCTAAATTTGCCGCTCACAACACAAATCGCGTTCCGAATACCGCGCTCCGCATCCCTCTTATTTGAAAAGAATCTCACCAACTTTACGTCATTAGATAATTTTCCCGCGCTACCGTAGTTTGCTTCTATCGCCTCGTTTTGCTGACATAAACAGTCCGATACCTCGGCATACTTTAAGCCCTCGTCGATTCCAAAGATAAAAATCGCGGGGTCGTTTTTCTTCAGCTCTTGGGCTTCGGCGACCGAAACTTTCAGCTTTTCTGCGTCCTTTTTCGTGCTGAATGTATGAAGAAAGTATTGGATGCAATTAAATTTGTAGATGAAAATCAAGGGAACTTGTTTAACGTCGATCCGAATTTAATTGAATATATTCCTTTAACACATTCACGGACAAGACGGCAAATGCCGTCAAATTTAGTCAAAAACAGTGGGACAGGACGGCATATACCGTCACTTGTATATTTTGTTATTGGTACAAGGCAACATCAACGGCAACAAAGCTTATGTTAAATAATGGTCTGTTTTCATGAATGAGTCACTTTAGTTTCTTCTTTGTGTCATAGAACAAAAAATAACAACAACAAAAGTTTGCATACACTTGTTGCGATTGAGTGTACATTAGCAAAAGCAAGACGGGATATACCGTTAGTTTTCAGTACATTTTTTCGTTTGTGTCCAGTCGCATGCGTTTGCAACTTGTATATTAAAACAAACCTTTTTATCAATAAATAAAGAAATATTTTACTTCATAAAAAATGGACAAATACAATAAAGAGAGAGAAAGAGTTTTAAAACTGTTTGAAGAAATTGATTCAGACGTTGAATCTGCATGTGACCCTTTTAGCGATGATGCAGAGTATGGAAGCGATCCTGATTATGATCTAGATGCGGAAAACTACAATGAATCTCCTAGTGGAGAACTAAAACCTATTGGCAGTAAATCTCAAGCTTCAGATGTATCTGCGAATCCCGAACTTTATAAATCAAAACTAATATCCAAAAATGAACTGGGAAATATCCTCGATTCTGAGGATGGTGAGTCTGACAATAGTAGAGACTCAGAAAAACTGGAGGAGGTTCGACCAGGTTTGGAATCTGATAATGAGTGATTGCAGAATACAATAGAAATACCTCAATTTAATTTTGTTTCATCAAACTGCGGAATTAAAATTAGTGTTGGTACGGGTTGCAATCGAAGAAATGTTTTTGATGAGATATTTACGGCGGAAATAATAACAAAATTGGTGAGCTCAACGAATATATATGAATCCAACCCATGCGCAGCTAGCCCTCCACATACTCGAAACTTACGGTACGCTGCTTTTAAGCCCACATGTAATGAAGAAATGCTTCAGTTTCTTGGTCTTTGCTTACTCCGAGGACAACTCAAGGCACCTAAGATTCGTAACATGTTTTCGAGTGATCCACTCTATTTTCATCCGGTATTTCGTAATAATTACAATGACTGGTCGGAGATTTGAACAGCTCCTTCGCTGTTTGAGTTGCTCTTCTGAGAAAACTGATGAAACAAAACTAAAAAAAATTAAACCGTTATTGGATCTTTTTTTAAAAAGTTTTCAAAACGCCTACTACCCTGATGAGTACCTTGCTTTAGATGAATCTCTTTTACTACACCGTGGACGGCTCCATTTCCGGCAATATATGAAAGGCAAAAGAGCCAAGTATGGGATAAAGTTATACGAGCTTACGTCAAGCGATGAGTATGTTTTAAATATTGAAATATACCAGCGAGCAGTAGAAAACAAACAACCGTCTAAAGTTGGAGACATTGTTCACCGTTTAATGTCTCCATACACTAACAAAGGTCACCATCTAATAATGGATAACTTTTATAATAGCGTCGATCTCTCGAAGGATCTATTATCTTATAAAACACACACAACTGGTACACTGCGAGCAAATCGCAAAGGAAACCCGAAAGTTATTACGGGTGTAAAACTTTCCAAAGGTGAGTATACATGGCGTCGTCAAGGTTAAGTTTATGTGTCTAAATGGCGAGATAAGCGCGAAGTTCTATTAATAACTACTGCACACCACCCTGAACTCGTTGAAACAAGTACAAAGTGGGGATGTAATGTTTCGAAACCAAAGGAGGTCATCACTTACAACAAATACATGTCAGGCATTGACAAAATGGACCAAATGACGTCTTATTATTCGTCCCCTCGGAAAACCATCCGCTGGTACAAAAAATTAATATTCCATTTGTTGGACGTAGGAGTCTGGAATTCTTACTATATATTTTTTAAAAAAATGTGACCCAAATATATCATTTATTGAGTTTCGAGACATACATACTTATCAAGTCTTTAATACAATTGCCCGAATCCATACAGTCGGGAAAGGATTTAGTAAATACGGGTGCAGCTCATGGAAGAAATAGGTCTTCAATAACAATAGCACATATGAATTACAGTGAAAATCAACACTATATAGAAAAAATTCCTCCGGCAACTGATAATAGAAAGAGAAAGACAATTTACTTAAGATGTTGCCATTGCAAAAAATCAAAAATACGGAAGAAAACATCATATAGATGCAAAAATTGTGCTAACTAACCTGCTCTTTGTCCTGGCAAATGTTTTGAAGATTTCCATACTTTCCAAGGATAATTAATTTTGCCATTTTAACGTTTAATTTTAATAGTTTATTGTTTATTTGTTTTTTTATATTGTTTTTTTACACTTATTTTCTGGTCTGAATAAAAGAATTTTGTTATTTTTGTATTTGATGAGGTTGTTATATCATTTGGATCATTTTTTGCTTATATTGATTTAATTTTAATGAGAATACTGCTTTACATCTCCAACTACGATACATTTAAATGCGGACGGCATTTCCCGCTCTGCCATATCAGGTAAGTTTCGAATGACTAAGCAGGGCAAGACGGTAGCTCCCGCTCTGTCATATTAGGTAAGTTTTTAATGACTAAGCAGGACAAGACGGGAGTTCCCGTCGTGTCCTGTCTTATCAATTTGGAACTGTGGCTGGGACATGACGGGAATATCCGTTATTTTAAATTATTTAAAACTTACGTAATATAACTCTATTCATAACCCTTTTCATTTTTATCCAGTTCCGGTTTGGTTATCTTCATTAAATCCAAAGATATCATATGTGACTCACACAAGGAAAATGCAAAAATGAACTGTCCGCGAATGTGTTAAGAATACTCAAAACAAGAGTTGGAGCATTATCGATAGCAAAATTCTGGCATCTGAAACCATCCGAGAGACAGATTGAATTAAGAGACAATCTCCCTTGCATGGAGCATTACAATAATGATGATCAAATTGATGGGCCGCAACTATCAAAGAAAAAGGCTATAGTGGAACACTTTAAGCAATTTCGTTTACCGCCTAAGAGAAAATTAAAGATGTAAAATAATATATTGTTACTATAGCATCAACATGTATTGTATATATAAATTAATGTAATTTCAGCATTTTTTTTACTCTTATCTAACACTTTTTAACTACAAATACGGAGTTCGATAAAAAAAGCTGTTAAAATAAATATACGAAATTGTAAAAATAATGTATGTATGTACATTATACAAGTTAATTCTATATTATTTTTAAAATAATACTCTTCACACTTTGTAACTGTTCAGAACATAAAAATAATTATACTTTCATAATTTTTATTCTTGCTTATGCCTACATCATTAAGGTTATTCTCTCTAGTTCAAAGTTTCAAGATCAAAGTGTCAGCAGCGTCTTTTGTTTTAATATAAAAAAATGACGTTAACACTTTCATACTCATAGCAACATGTTTCAACAAGTTTCAAGGCCAAACTGTCGACGGCGTCTTATATTTTAATAAAAAAATATTTTGCTTGATAATAAATTCGTTCAGCTCGCACATTCTCAATTATTTTTGCCTGTTAAGAAGAAACGAATATTAAACAAATATTTAGTTTTAATATCTTTAATGAGATTTTAGAATACAGTAATTAAAAGATTGTTTTATATACAAACACAGCTAATTATTACAAATACATATATGTCTACAATTAATTACGCTTATATTAATTAAATCATCCTTATCTAACCAGCTATTGACTCTTAACTAATCTTAGAAATTTAACATATATTTTGGGATCGGTAATGTTGACTTCATCAATTTTAAATAATTCAGTAGACCAGTTGGGTGTATATCCTTTGTTAAATAATGATTTATATTTACTGAATATAACTTGAGTACCTAGAATTTGCTGTTGGTAAGTACGTACACTTTATTATGTAAAGGTGTGATAAAGCAATCTTTCTTTCTGTCAATGGTATTTTTGCACAAAGCGATCCCTGTGTATTCTGTATGATGGTAATTAAAGAATTTGGTAATTCTAGGTAACACTAAACGGATTTAAATACATAATTCACCTTTATTATTATTGAATATAACTTGAGTACGTAGAATTTATGAAGCAGTCTTTTTCTTTTCTATTTGTTCCTGTAATCCCGCTCGATCAGAATATGTGCTTGCTCAGTCTGTGTTTAGCACTTGTTCGGTTAGAATCGCTTGTTACCCCACATTTGTTTAAATTTGAAGTAAGATATACGTATTCGTTGTGATTTCTTTCTGTGCGAAAATGTCCCCAAAGAAAAATTCTGAAAAAGACAGCTATAAAAGAATGAATATACCTTTGGAAATGAAACAAAAAATTATTGAAAAACGAGAACGAGGTGAAAGTGTAGCTGATATAGCACGCGCATTTAATCGAACTACCTCACCGATTTGCACTATCCTCAAAAACAAAGATAAGATTAAGGAGATAGATGCTTCAAAGGGTGTGACAAGAATATCTTCGCAACGCTCGCATATTCTTGATGATGTAGAAAGGCTGCTCCTTGTATGGATAAATGAAAAACAATTGCAAGGGGACAGTGTTAACGAGAATATCATTTGCGAAAAGGCGAAAATGATTTTTGCCGACCTTATTCAAAAAACACCAGGATCATCAACGACCGAAGAAGAAACATTTAAGGCAAGCCGTGGATGGTTCGAAAAGTTTAAGAGAAGAACAGGCATACACAGCGTTATAAGGCATGGTGAAGCAGCAAGCTCCGATACAAAAGCAGCAGAGAAATTCATTGGTGACTTCAACCAGATCCTCAATTCTGAAGGCTATCTGCCGCAACAGGTTTTCAATTGTGATGAAACGGGTCTGTTCTGGAAAAAGATGCCGAAGCGAACCTACATTACACAAGAGGAAAATGCATTGCCCGGTCATAAACCAATAAAAGACCGCCTAACGTTGCTATTTTGTGCCAATGCAAGTGGCGATTTAAAAATTAAACCACTACTCGTTTACCATTCAGAAACTCCACGAGCCTTTAAGAAATACAAAATTCAGAAAAGCATGCTAAATGTTATGTGGAGGTCCAACCATAAAGCTTGGGTCACACGCGATCTTTTTACTGATTGGATAAATGAAGTGTTTGGCCCTGCTGTAAAAAAGTATTTGCTTGGTATGAATCTGCCACTCCATGCATTGCTTGTTTTGGACAACGCTCCTGCTCATCCTCCAGGCCTACAAGGTGACCTCCTTGAAGAATTTAAATTCATCAAGATTCAGTTTTTGCCTCCTAACACCACTCCGTTACTCCAGCCCATGGACCAGCAGGTTATTTCTAACTTTAAAAAGCTTTACACTAAAGCACTCTTCGAGCGGTGCTTTGAAGTAACTGAAGGGACCAATCTTACTCTCAGAGAATTTTGGAAAGATCATTTCCACATCGTTGCATGCCTGAAGTTGATTGAAAAAGCATGGGATGGAATTACTCAAAGAACCCTCACTTCTGCTTGGAAGAAGCTTTGGCCGAAGAATTTTATCGAATCTAACTTTAAGGAGCTTGATACAGTACCTGCAAATACTGTTGTCAAAGAAATTGTCTCTTTGGCCGAGAACATGGGCCTGGAGGTAAGCAGCAATGACATCGATGAGCTTGTGGAAGAACATAGCCAAGAGCTGACCACCGAAGAACTGATGGAGTTACATCATGCACAGCAAGAAGTTGATGAAGAAAATTTGACAGAGGAGGAAGAGGTTGCAGCAAAGCAACAATCTTCTGATGCAATAAAAGAAATGCTGAAAGCATGGGAAAATGTTGCATCATATATTGAAAAGCATCATCCAAACAGGGAAGTGGCTATGCGCGCTATAAATCTTTTCAATGACAATGCTGTATCCCATTTTCGACAAATTTTAAAACAGCGACAGAAGCAAATGACCTTAGACAGCTTCTTAGTAAAACTGAATTAGGTATGTGCTAACCCAATTATTTAAATTTTTTAGTTTACTGTAAATTAAATTCACATTTCAGGTTAGTTTGTTCGGCAATAGAAGACATTTCACGATCATTGAAAATGTGCACACACCTATATACATATATAAATATATTTAATAAAATTATATGTTTATAAAGCTTTGAGTATTTTTTAGCTTGGAACGCATTACATATTTGATTTTACATTAATTTATATGGGAAAAATTATTTCGCTTAACGAGTGTTTCGCATTACGAGTAAGATTCTGGAACGAATTATGCTCGTTAAGCGAGGTTCTACTGTATGTATATACATATATGTATATATGGGTAAGACTCCAAGCAGTTGTATATAAATATTTCTGTTCAAGAAATATTAATCAAGACACCTTATCCAAAACTTGCACAAAAATGCACTAGGCTTACTTTATTGTATCTTTGAAAAAGCTGCTTCTAATATGTTAATTTCTTGTCTTCACATTCATCAAGCGGAAATTGTGAGGAAAATATACATAAAGATGTTCTATATTCTCTTGAAGAATTTCTCTCTAATGAGGAACTGAATACTTCGTACCCAGAGGAAAGGAAACAGTCCGAAAATACTGGCAAAATTTTCTTTCAGTAGAAAACATTCATTTATTGTCGCTGAAACATTATATTTAACTCCCCGTGTTTAAAACTAGTAGCAAACTGGTTGTTGCAAGCATACAATATCCATCTGTATATGCTTCGTAATATGTATAATTTTTAATTGCTTTTTCGTACATTTAACACTCTCTTCGGTTTAATGGGATTTAATTGATAAAACCTTGCAATTACTATTTTGGTATTAATTGAACTTTCTGCTGTTGCTTTCGTGATCATCTGGCCTTGAATTAAAACACGCTTATGTCCGAGCGGACGTGCTAGTAGTGGCAGATTAATTTGCGAAATAATGCAAATATTTACGAATTCGTGTATTAATCGTTAGTTAAATCGCTTTTAGTGATTTTGCTAGTGGAAACGAGCGTTTTTAATAAAAATAAATGTGTTAATTTCGAGTTAAATGAAGTGAAAGCTGAACGTTAAAAATCGTTTTCGTTAAAACATTTCAACAGTTAATTCTGTTGAAATAGTGAATTTAGTTCACTGAAATAGATTTAATATTCATTTCGAATGACAAATATGCACCGGGAGTGAGTTTTTAAATTAAATTAAAATACTAAAAATCGCGAATAATAAAGTGAAAATTCGAATGTTTTAAATCGTTTTTCGAAATAATAAGTTTAAATCGCTGAAACAGATTTAATATTTGTTTCAAGCGATTTACAATAATCTCGAGTGCCTTTTAATTAAATAAAATCTGTATAATCGAGTGTAAAATAAAGTGAAAGTCAAACTTTCCAAATTGTTAACGAGTACGGCAACGATAGTTGCGTGGGCTCATGCAAATTCATCCGATATCAAAAATTTGTTACCTGGAGTAAAAAGGGTCGTAGACAAATTCGTCCGATGGATTATCTGATTTGCTTAATCACTTGGACCCCATTATCCCTTACTAATGCCCCCTAAAATGCAATATCAGGTAATTACAAATTATTCTATTCCTATTAAGAGTAACTAAAATGCAATATTAGGTAATTACAAATTATTCTATTCCTATTAAGAGTAATTCTATTCAAATAAACATGAACATAATGTATATAGTTGTATTATAAAATTGTATATAAAGGACAAAATGCAAGTAAATTTAGTCATTTCAGCTTTGTTTGTTACGTATACAGGCGCGGCATACAAAATGTCACTTGAGACAATAATAAGTGAGCGTGGCAAGACCATGTTTGTTCTTGATGGGTTCAAATTTTCGAAGAAATCAGTTTTAAAGAACGGAAATACAAAGTGGATCTGTTCAGTGAAAGGGTGTAGTGCAAAATTCTTTACATCAAGTGATGAAATTGTGATAACAGATATAAGTAGTGTCACGCACAATCATGAGAAGAACTTAAAAAGCCTTGATAGGCAATTTTTGAGTAGTGCCTGCAAACGAAAAGCTGTTGAAGACATTACCGAGAGACCTTCAAAAATAATTTGTAATGAAATAATTTCCACCGGTAAAGATAAGCACGTCGATGTACAGGATGTAAAGCGAGTTCGCAAAAATGTGTATAATGCTCGAAGAAAAATGTTTCCGACATTTCCCAAAAATATAAAAGAAATTCAAAAATACCTTGACACTACAAACATCGGGATGAAAACTTCCTAATTTATAATAACAGTGAAACAAAAATTGTAATTTTTTCCTGTGAGATAAATTTAAAGTTTCTTAGTGGCATGGAAAAAATATACATACATGGAACATTTAATTATTGTTGTAAACATTTTGTTCAATTGTATACTATCCATGGACTTCAAAACGGACATTATATTCCTCCACTAGTCTATTGCTTGCTGCCAGACAAAAAACAAGTGACATATGAAAAGTTATTAAATGTCTAAAGGCTTCCCCAAACCAACGCGAAACATTCGCAGTCGCAGCGAAATTTTCGTGGGAAATTATCCACGACCAAACGCTGACTATGTAATTAAATGGTCTTATCTACATCGATGCAAAGATATCGCGCCGCAGCGCGTCAAACTGCAACGAATTTATCGCAATCGCTGCGTGCACGGTTTTTAGTTGCTGTCGCCACGCGAAACCTATCGTAATAAAAGATGACATGTACCGAAAAGCTAATTGAATTAGTAAAAAAATACCCAATCTTATACGACCTGTCACATGACGAATACAAAAATGTGAGGACAAAAGATAAGGTGTGGGAACAGATTGGAGCGGAATTAAAAGAAACTGGTAAGTATGTACCTAATTTATTGAATCATTAAAAAAATTAACAAATTTAATTTATTGAATCATTAAAACAATTAACAAATTTTTCTCGAATGTTAAATGATAAATTTGTTGCCCGTTTTGGATCATTTTGCATCTGTCTAAGGACAGATTGTTGACTAGGTTGGTCCGATGGGTCTAAAGAATCACAATTTTCACCTTCGATTTGTTTCATACGTAAAAAGTTGTGTAAGATACATGTTGTATTAACAATAAGAATTGCAGTTTCCACTTTAGTTGCAATTGGTCTGAAGAATATTCGCCATTTTTGAACGAGGATTCCGAATGCGTTTTCTACAACTCTTCGTGCTTTACACAACCGTGTGTTATAATTTTCTTTACGAACATCAGCTCTTGATTGTCGATAAGGAAAAGGGCGCATAAGATACGGCTTGAGAGCAAATGCTTCATCACCAATCAGAACGTGACTGCAAAGTTCACTTTGCCGTGGTAAAGGTTTGGCTTTCGGAATGTTCATTAAACCTGTTTCAAATCTTTGACCCATATGTGAAGCCTCAAAAATTCCTCCATCACTGTTTTTTCCATAACCGCCAATGTCCACACAAATAAATCTGTAATCCGGGCCAACAATAGCCATAAGAACTATTGAAAATTTATTTAAATAACAAAAGTGCAAGGAGCCGGTTTTATTAGGGCATTTGACGGTAACATGCTTCCCATCTATAGCACCGATGCAGTTGGGAAATCGCCATATATCTTCGAATCCTTTTGCAGACTCTTCCCAAATTTCCGTTGTAGGTTCAGGCAAATAAATATGTTCCATTCTTCTGCAAATCGCCTGGCAAACTTCTGTTACTATTCTACTAACTGTTTCAAATCCAACCCGAAAACTGTGGCCAATTGTAGAAAAACTATCTCCGGTAGCAAGAAACCTGAAAAAAAAAATTAAGCAATTTTTTCTTCCTAGTTATAAAACAAATGTATTATATCTCATTAGGACCTTTTTATTGTTTCAGGCGACGAAGTAAAAAAGAAATGGAAAAACCTTAGGGATACCTACATGCGACACATAAAAGCAAATAAATCCAAAACTGGTCAAGCTGCAAAAAGTGGTAAAAAATGGCAATGGTCAGATCAAATGCAAGCATTCCTCCCTTTTATGTCGTTTGCAAAAACAAGCTCAAATGTTCATGAAATTTCGGAAAATCCAGAAAGTATCGGTGATAGTAGTGAAACCGATTATTATTCTCAAAGTATTCACAGTGGTGAGGACAAACAGTCCGAATTTTTGGATGACAACTCAGATGTAATAGCGGCAGAGGAACTAGATCCTGAAGATTCAACTGTCACCGATTTAGAAGTAATTCAGCTCCAGCGCCAGCACCAAATTCGACCAAAACATCCACCCCCTCGTCAACAAATAAAAATAAAAATAAGAATAAAAGTGAACCCTCTTCTGTAAAAAGTTTAATTACATATTTTCAAAATAAGAAGAAACCCGACTCTGACGAAACTGAAATGCTGTTTATAGCTCATGCAAAAACTATCAAAAAGTTCTCAAAAAAACGCCAGGCCATAGCAAAAATGCAGGTTGCAAAAATTATTATGGAACAAGAACTTTTAGATATTGAAGAACAGTCCTCACCATATCACAACCTGGCCTCACCTCGTCCTTTAAGTACTGACAGTTCTGCCTCATGTAGTTATAATCAAAGTGCATCACCAAGCTATGTACCACGTACTTCACAAAATCAAACTATTAATACACTACAGCCAGCAAACCCTTCAGATGAAAGCAGTAGCGTTACAAATTATTTTCAATTATTCACTCCTACTAATTACTGAATGCTAATGCTAATAAAGACTATTGTTTATATTTTCATTTATATTGTGTTTCCTAATAAAATGTTAACAAAAAATATGCCTTTTTTTAACTTACCTTAGTGCAATGGCAAGTCGTTCTTCCGCTGATATAGCTTCACGGTAATTTGTATCCCTTTTCGTAATATCTTCTTTTATAAGATTTAAAATTTCATCAAAATTGTCACTTGACATTCTAAAATAAATATGAAATCGTTTTTCATCTTGCCGAAGTTGAGGCATCAGTGTATGAAACTCTCCGAACTCCTTACGCTCCAAATTAATTCTATGCGCCCATTTTCTTTTTTTCGTTCTACAAAAAAAATTATATCTATATTATATCTATAACATTTATAATACTACAAATATAAACCTTGAATTTTCCTCAGCTTCTAATGCAAGAAATAGCACTGCTTCTTCTTCGTCCGACGAGGAAGACATTTTTGCACTGCTAGAATCAAAAACTGACGCGTTGGTGTGGGAATCCACGCGAATTCACCGCGTCGCAGGTGAAGCGAAATCAATCGCCGCGAAAATTTCGCTGCGACTGCGAATGTTTCGCGTTGGTTTGGGGAAGCCTTTATGCGAAAAAGTTGCTGAAATTGTGCATATTAGTTTCGAACCAAAAACTGTGATAGTGGACTTTGAAATATCTGTGCATAATGCAATAAGGAAAATATTGCCGCAAGTTATAATTCGGGGTTGCCGCTTTCATTTGGGGCAGTCATGGTTCAGAAAGATCCAACAATTAGGTCTGACTACTACTTATAAAGAAGCTTCAGATACAGGGAAGTGGCTTTCTCATCTATTTGGTCTTTCCTTCTTGCAGCCAACAGAAGTGGGGGATTGTTTTGTTTATGACTTTTGCAGTATTAAACCGAATAATGTAAATCTTGATAAATTTTGTGATTATATTGTTGAGAATTATATAGAATAATAATAAGTAATATAGAATATTACCGGAAATGTGGGCTGAAGCAACAGCGCCAATTGAGAATACGACAAATTGTTGCGAATCATTTCACTCCCAATTCAACAACAGCTTCTACAATTGTCATCCATCTATTTTTATATTTGTTAGAAAATTAGTAGAATTTCAAGTTGACACGTATATTAAAATTCAAAGCGTAAATACCGCCAAAATTGTTAGGAGTCACATGTTGAAATCCTTGAAATTTGTAAAGGATTTAATAGATGCTAGACGCTCAGGATTTCTTTCCAGATTTGAATTTGTGTGCGCAGTTTCAAACCGATACAAAATATCGAAAAATTAAACCAATTTAGTATTATAGAAATTGTTATATTATATTATGTTATATTATTGGTGTAAAGTTCGTATTATAAGTTAATTTTTATGTTATAATTATATATCTGAATAATTTTTTATTTTGTAGTTATTTTCTAATAAAATTATGTTTTATCATTATGTGTATAAAATGCTATTATTTTGTTTTATTTTATATTAAAAGTTCAGACTTTTTTGTGGGACGATTCAAAGCGCCCAGGCGATTATTAGTGTTAATCTGATTAGCAATGCATCAGACGAATTTGCCTCTCCTATCGATCTCCAGGCGATTATTAGTGTTAATCTGATTAGCAATGCATCAGACGAATTTGCCTCTCCTATCGGATGAGTTGCGATCGACCCAAAAGCGACGAAGGAAGATGGATCTACATCTGAAGGAAGTCCTGTAACTCTCTTAAGGCATCGTTAGACATGAAAGCCCACCTATCTAAAGCCGAGTTGAGTGTCTACCTTCTTGGTGGAAACTAGAAGACAGCCTTAAGCCGCTACCCCATTGGATTTATCGAAGGGCCTCCTCGTGGTAAAATTGGACCCGCGCATTTATGCGCGGTGACTGAAGGTAGCCGGGCTCAGACCTTCAGAAAGGAGTGCACAAAGCAGGCGAGCAAAAAACGTTGAGTTATATACAAAATACCAGAAAATTATTCCTGGTAGACCTCGTCCTTTATTACACATGGTCCGATCTGCGAGATTTCCCTGTGTGTGCGGCAAGGAATTTGCCACGGAAGCCGACCCGAAACAACATATCAGGCGGGGTTATTATCGTTACAAGCCTCAAACAACGCAGCGAGGTGATATAGTGCCATCGCTGCCAGAGATTCGGCCACGCCTAGCGCCAGTGCCATTTGACCTCCAGATGTATCATCTGTGGAGATGAACACCAGGTACGGAAGTGCCTCGTCGGCAAGGATGGACAGGCAAAGTGCTGCAACTGGCGGCCCCCATGTTGCCAGCTACAGAGGCTGTCCAAGAGCGCCGCCCCCATCACCAAAGTCAGGATATTCAGCCCAGGTGATTGCGCTACCCGGCAGGAAACCAGGAAGGCCCCTCGACCCGCCGTCCCAAGCCGCGGCGAGAAGACCTTCGGGAGTTTACGTAGGGTAAAAACCCCCAAATCCCACTCCTCCAGGGAAACCCGAGCAGCCAACTCCTGCCCAACCTGCCGCCACCGATAGATGTCCACAAGAAAAGAGGCGGCCCCAACTGCCGCCGCCCCCTCCACCACCCCAGAAGGCCATACAGCCCGCCCCCAAGGAGCAGAAGCCGCGCCTGTCTTCAGGACCCGCACGCCCAGCCATTCCAGGACCATCGCGCCAGGCCCACGGACCACTCGCCCTGCCCCCAGTGCAAACCACCCCCTTCCCGCTACCTCCAATAATAAGTTTAATGTGGACAACATCTCCGGATTGTTATCCCTTGTCTTCAAAATAGGTTCCAGCCTGTCTACAGCATGATTCAGCGATGATGCCATTGACATCACCTTGGGAATCGCGCAGATTTGTAGTCTCTTCAACGGTCAATGGATAGAGGACTAAAGAGGCCAAAGAGTGAGAATCTTGATTTCAGAAGGCCCAAAATGTTGAATCGAAGAAAAATCCATTGCCACAAGTTTAGTTGAATTTCCAAGAACATGGAATCAACCACAGCCTCCATCAGTTTACTTCAAGAATTATAGAGTATATTAGAATAGAATTATACGAATTACATTTAAAACTCACAAGAAATTTAAACCATTTTGAATTTCAAAAGTGTGGTGTAATTTTAAGAGGAAAATCGGTGAAGTCACAAACGGTGTCTTCCCAGTTCGGGACTTCCCATTTCGTGACACGGCGATATTTTACCTGCTTTGTTCCCATTTCATGACTCAACCCTTTTTGATTACTTCTAGCGTTCCCATTTGGTGACACCTATACCGGAGCATTGAGCATATCAGGGATTAGACTAGATAATGGTTTAATTGTCATGTCCTTTTGCATTTTTAGAATGTTAATTACAGCCTACTTATCCTCTAATAATTATCCTCTCTGATATTGTCAGTGTAATTAAGAATGATTACCATCTGACAATAGGGTCACTATACGACAAATTCATTATTACCTACGGTGAAATGACAGGGTAAATTAAAACCTGTGTAATTGTTCGTGGAAATGCAAATATTCTCCCACTCCTATTCTTGCAGTGATATTGAAATCACAATATGTTCGTGGAAATGCAAGTATTCTCCCACTCCTATTCTTGCAGTGATATTGAAATCACAATATAAGTTTAAGGGTAGCGTTTCATATCGTTTGGTTTATTGTGGTTTTTGAACTGTAAAGTTATAAATAATGGAAAAAGTTATCGAGTTGGTGGAATCAACAAAGGGCCGTGATATGGCTTGTTATTCGGGGTATCGCCATCATCTTAAAAGGACTAATAAAAATGGAACTAGATTCTGGCTATGTGTGAATAGAAAGTGTAGTGGCAGTTTGACGACATCGGAATATAAAATTATAAATAAGAATGGGAAGCATACCTGTGTTCCTGATGAAGCAAAAATCGAAGTGCATAAATGTCTAGACCAGTGTAAAAAACGAGCTCGCGAAGAGGTCACACCAATACCAAAAATATTTCATGACGCACTTTCTGCAGTGAAAGACGCGGGTTTGGAATTTGTGACTGAAGTTCCTTTATTTGTCAGCAAGAAATTTGCTCTCTATCGAGAACGACATAAAGCTTTTGGCGCATCAAGTTTTGCTACTAGACAAGACATTCGCCTTCCTACCGAACTAACAGAAGAATTTTTGGTCATCGACGATGGGACAGAAGACAGGATTCTTGGGGTTTCCAGCAAATTCGGGCAAGAATTAATTTCAGAATGCCAAGATTTTTTCGGAAACGGAACTTTCAAAAGCTGCACCGGCAGCTTTAATCAATTGTATACCATCCATTGCGATCTAGGCAGTACAAGTCAGTCTACCAATATTATTCCTGTGTTGTATGCCTTACTACCAGACAAAAAGGAGAGAACATATGACCGTTTGTTTTCATTAGTGCAAGAAAAACTGCCTCTATGGTCTCCTCGAAAATTTAAAATAGACTTTGAAATTGCGACGATACAAGCAATTAGGAGTAATTTTCCCAACGCAGAAGTAAAAGGATGTAACTTTCACTTTAATCAAAGTCTGTGGAGAAAAGTACAAGAATTGGGCATGACAACAGATTACAAAGAAAACCCAGAAACCCGAAAACCCGAAAACATATTAGAATGTGTGGCGCCTTGTCGCATCTTCCAACATTTGCAACCGAAGATGGATGGTTATATATTATGGAATCGTGCCCCAGTAATAGTGATGCTTTAAACAAATTTAATGATTATTTTGTCGACCAGTGGCTTGAAAATAATATAATAAAAGATAGCTGGATTTGCTATGGTGAAAGACATAGAACTACTAATTCGCTAGAAGCTTGGCACAGCCGTCTAAATAAATGTGTAGCCAAAATTCGAATTAGTTACAATCTTAAGAGAAGATGCCAAACATTTTGGCTTTATTAAGCAAAGACATGACTTAAATATGACTCCTTTAAAAAGGAAAAGTGTATGTTAACATGGACGAGGCTATATCTAAAAGTGTTTCTGACTTTATTATAGGGAAATCTAATGTTGGAGAGACATTAGATAAGTTAAGTTATTTGATAAAGCTAGATTGATGTAAAATTATATTCACAAGTTTACATTATTATTTTCCCTTTTAATTGAAATAATTATATGATATTGTATAAATGTAAATATTTGACACATTTTATTATATATTCGTATTAGATGTAAATAAAGAAAAAGCTGTTTTGTATATGCTTATGATGTATAATATTCTTTCATCGCCTAAAATTGTATACCTTGTATTCACAGGCTTACTAATTATTTCCTTTTTTAATTGAAATAATTCTGTGATATTGTGTAAATATTTGACACAATTTCTTATTTAAAATTAGATTGACGTAAATAAAACAATTTTTGTTCTCAAATGTGTAGTTGTTTTGTCTATGTTTATGATGTATAGCATTCCTTTAATATCGCGTCCCGAAATGAGAGACGCCGAAGGTATCATTTTAGGTAGTGTCACGAAATGGGAAATATTTGTAAGAAGTCCCGAAGTGGGAAGTCACGAAGTGGTCATAAGCCTCACAAACCACACATTAAAAAAGATAATTAAAGGTCTTAATAAGAAAATTAAAGAGATATGTTCGCGATCAGACAGTAATTTTAAAATTCTATAAAAGAAACACTAGTCATCCATAAATAAATTAAAACAATGTTTTCCCAACCGTGATACTCCTATCCAGGGGGTGATTGCAAACATTGAACCGACTATTAAGGATGTTGAACCAAGTTCAGAAAATCTTATTAGGGAAGCTTGTAAGATCCAAATTAAACACAACTTAAAAGAACACAAACAAATGTTACTTACCCATGGATTGAACTCGATTAAAAGTCTCAGGTCGCAAGACTGGTTTTATTTAAAAGCAGATAAAAGGAATAAATTAGTACTTTTGGACAAAAGCGATTATTTTAACTCCCGGGCGCGCAATTGTCTTTCTCGATTTATAGTGGACTTAGTCATGTGTAATTTTGACGTTGAATGTAGACATAAGGGTGGGTAATATTATCCAAGAATGTGAATCAGGTGTGCAGATGACATTTTCGCGATTTTTAGCACACATAAATGTAATTTAAACGATTTCGTCAAGCAATTATATTCAAAATGTCCGACGATTCGATTTACGGTATAAAAATAAACAATGGCGTTTTGCCTTTCTTGAATACCTAGTAATTAGGAAAAATCTTAAAATAGAAATTAATATTTTCCGAAAAGAAACTAATGTCAATAGGTTCATCACGGCGGACTGAAATCATGGCATGTAACAAAAGGTGGCTTCTTTCAGTTTTCTTATCAATCGTTTGCTTAGTTTCCCACTTACAAAGGTGAGAAACAAAAAAGAGTTGAACTTTGTTAAGACGATCGCAAGGTGTAATGGTGGTTTTGATTCGGAATTAGTCAATAGATTAATACCACATGTCGCACCTCAAAGGAATCGAGATAAGCAATTTATGTGTTTACCTTTCCACCCCTTGGCAAAAAGTTTAAGGGCTCACATATACCTATATAAATTGGGAAAATCGATTTTTCAAAAAGGTGCTCATTCGAAAGTACTATCCTTCGAGTGTCTACCCTGAAAATTTCATAAAAAAATTCGCGGTAATGACGAAGTTATAGCGTTTTGTAACCGACCGGGTAAGCAACGAATAACGGTTGGGGCGCAGGTAGACGCGGCCTTTGTCATCTGTTTGGCTATAGTCTATACATACGATTTCTCTCTCCTGTTGGATTCTACGTATTTATCGCCCTTTATATAGCAAGAGCATGTTCCGAGAAGTTGATGGGCCTTAGGTTAGGTATACGTACTTTAAAGCGCTCAGTGCCCAGTCGTTCACTGTTCGTCGAAAGTATAAATCACGTCATCTGGAAAATTGCGCCAAAAGAAGTGCACAGCGGCCTTAAAATTGTTGAAATTGCTGCAAATATCGGTGCATGTATCTTCAATGAGGGCGCGAGAAGTATATTGCAAATAATGCAAATATTGGACGTCAAGACAGGGAGAAACGCACATTGTTGGGCTGAATCTGCAGCATGCGGTTTGCCGAGCACTCTGCGACAAGGGCGTCAAAAGAAGCAAGAACGAGGTTGACACAGCAAAAAAATGATTTAATGGAAGCATCAATGTCTAGAGAAGATCCGTCATATGGCCCAGTAAGTTTAAAAATAAACCAGTTATTCCATTGTAAAGTGAAGTCAAAACTTTAAAAGCGTTTTACTCGAAACAGTATTTTCAAAATCGGTTCCACAAATATCTTCGCAACTACTGGACCGATCGGGATCAAATTTTGCAAAGTTATGCTTCACACAATAATCTAGTACTTATCGAGCCCTTTTTTCGATATTTGACATAGTTCTTTTTTTTTGTTATAATTACTCAACAATTTTAAGGCGAAAAAGCGCCAGTTTTATGCAAATGACTGCCATGACCCGAAAAAATTGAATTCGCAAATTCCGGCTCGATAAGTACTAGTTCTGTCTATCTACTTTAAGAAACAAATTTTTTTTGTTTTTTTCAGATAAGAAATGGTAGAGGCACGTCTGGTACCGCGAACGCTGTCGACAAAAACACACCCAGGAAAAGCTACTGCGATTTTTTTACCGTTCG